>RJWM01016147.1:0-46145 GCA_004363535.1 Dasyprocta punctata | reverse complement strand
CATGGCTTCTCTCTCTCCCTCTCTCTGTCTCTGTCTTCTGTCCTTGCTGACACACCTTGCTGTTTGTGGTGGCCATGAGTGGTGGCCCTGCCATACCACACTTCCTTGGAGCTAACTAAGTATGGACTGAAACCCTTGAGAACTGTAAGAAATAAACCTTTCCTTCCCTAATTTTGGGCATCAGGTATTTTGTCTCAGCAATGACAGAAAAGTAGTAAAAATAGAATTTGGTACCAGTGGAGTGGGGTCATTGCTGTGACTAAGCCTGACCATGTGGTTCAAGAACCTTTGGAAATTGCTTGTGGGAAGAGTTTGGAAAGGTTCAGAGATGTTGCCTAAATGCATAGAGCTGGAACAGCTTAGGCTGTTCTGTAGGGGAGATTCTGATCAGAGCTTAGGAGACCAGAAGTTGGATAGAGAACCTGCCAGTAAAGACCAGGCTTGGGAGGTTTCTGCTGGGAAGATGGACTCCACATGATATGTGTTATGGCTTGGCTGAAGGTTTGTCTGCATTTTGCTTCTGCCCAGAGACTTTGCCTAAGACTGAGATTAAGGACACAGGACTGATTAATCTGGCAAAAGAAGTTTCAAGGCAGCCAAATGTTGAAGCAGTGGCCTGACTATTGTTGGGGGCTTTTAGCCAGATTTATGTTGTGAATCAAGAGCAAAGAACCCAGCATGGTGATTTAAAATGTTGTGAGCTTGACTAGAAAGCTGTGGACTATAAAGATAGAACTGAGACCTTGATTTCTGAGAAGAAACAAAGAAATAAAAATGATGGCCTGGAGGCATTCCAGGAAGCAGCAGGCCTCCAACCTTTGCAGCCTCAAGCTGGCAAAGGTGAAAGAGTTTGCTCAGAGGAAAAAGTCGCAGAGCACCATGTTCCAGAGTGGCAACAGAGGCCACAGGAGGTTTCAAAATCATGGTGGCCACACCAGATTCCAGAATGGTGGCAGCATAGAGAAGCTGTTCCTTACAATCAGATTCAGAGAGTTCAGTGATCCAGGCACTCGACCCCTACAGCCAAGAAAGAGGAAAGCCTGGTTACTCCTCCAACTGGCAGCAGACCTTGGCAGCATCCACATGGTGCTGATTTTAAGTGCAAGGAAAATGCACACCTTCTGCCCTGACTGCAGAAGGCAATATGTAAAGATGTAAGGGTGAAGCCAAGTGCACAATGGAAAACCCAGAAGTTTGAAAAAGCCAGGAAAGTGGGTCACCAAAGGAAAGCTACAAAAACCAAACAGGGTGGGCTTAAGAGATAAGTTAGTGAAATTAAAACCTCTGGAAGTGCCGTGGGGGTGGAATCACTTAAGCCTTTTGGAGCTTACAACCAGATTGTTTCAGATGCTGAGCAGAGAACTCCATGACTTAATGTTTGCCCTACTGAATTTTGGACCTGCTTTGGTTTCAATGCTTTGTATTCCCCTGTTTGTAACTTTTGAAATGGTAATGTTTATCTTGTGCCTTTGCATTTTGGAAGTGTTTAACTTGTTTCCATTTGTACAGGGAGCTATAGTTAATAGTTTGTCATAGATGTCAGAGGAGATTTGAGACTTGGACTTTTCAGCAACACTGAAACTTGGCGACTCTTGGAGATGGACTAAATGTCTTTTGTATAAAGAATATACATGAGTCCTTGTGGGGCCAGGGATGGAATGCTAGGGGTATGGTCCTATGTCCCCCAAAAAGCCTCATGTAATTATGGATGGGGCTGAGTCTGGTGTTCGTGATCGGTTTGTTGTCTGGTGCTGGGATTGGTGATGTGAGTGTTACACTTGCCCAGGGGTAGAACTGACATACAGTGTATGGGCAACAAAGGCATGTTCTCTCTCTCTCTCTCTCTCTCTCTCTCTCTCTCTCTCTCTCTCTCTCTCCCTCCCTCCCTCTCTCTTTCTCTCTCTGTCTTCTCTCTCTTGCTGGCATGCCTTGCTGTTTGTGGTAGCCATGAATGGCAGACTTACCACACCATGCTGCCTTGGAGCCCAGTAAACATGGTCTGAAACCCCTGAGAACTGTAAGAAATAAACCTTTCCTTCCTTAATTTTGGGTGTCAGGTCTTTTGTCTCAGCAATGAGAGAAAAGTAACTAAACAGGTATCTTCCAGGTGTAGCTGGTTCCTGGGCTCTGAGTCTATTGGAAGATCCCAACTCCTCAGTTTGTTAGAGATGAGAAGCTATTGCTAACCTAGCCCAGTCCCTAGTTCTTTGGCACCATGCCTCAGCACTCTCTGTGACCCCCATTCAATCTCAGTCCTGGACCATCAGGGCCAACAGCTATCTAGAAAAATAGTGTTAATTCTGACTGCAGTGGAGCCCACAGCACCAAACATATCCAACAAAACAATAAACTGAGCCAACTCCTGATTTGAAACCCTCAACTGTACAAACTGAATTTGTAACCATACAACAGAATGCAAAACAATCATATATAATACATAAGTCCACAATATGTCAATTCTGTCCTCAAGGGTCAGGACCCAAAATGGATTTAAGAGAAGACAGAGAGGTGGGAAAAGAGACTGTAAGTAGGTTGGAGGACAAAGATGGGTCCTACCAACTTAAGGAAACCCCTTGCAGAAGACTGAGGGAAAAGAGAGCCAAAAGAGACAAAAAGTAGAACAGAACAAAACCACACCCAGAAGGAGGGCAGAAACCACACTCACACTCAAAAAAAAGTCCACTTCCAGGATTCTCTCTGAATTCACTAGTAGACAGCCTGTGGAGACAGTGACCCAAATTGTGGCACTGTATCCCCACAAGCCAGCAACTGCTTGATGATGAAGTAGTAGACAATCTCAGCAGGTCTGCCCTGAGAACAGACTCACTGGGTTCACCTCAGTCCAAGCAGTTTCCTTGGGTCTGTGCCCAGCTAGGAGCTACACCAGCCAGCACAGTCCTCCACACCTGCTGCTCGCCTCCACTGCCAAATCACTCCTTAGAGGCCCCAGGGTCACCAGCTGCCACTGACACCTTGACCGCATGCCCCCAGGTTCCAACAGCTCCTCTCATGCAGTGAGTCCAGCTCTGGGCAAAGACATTGCCAGCTACCCTCTTCTTTGTTTAAGTTTTTCTTTTCACTCTCTCTGTGGGCTTCAATTCAGACCTCAGACTCTTCCTGGGTCTAAGGAACCCACTTCCCTCCTTTTTGTCTTCCTCAACATGGTATATTCCAGCATCTAGACAGTGTCTCTCAGAGAGGCTGTTTTCTATGCTGCCTACTACTCTGCCATCTTCCTGGGAGAGCTTGTTCTTCTTTATCTAGAAGCTTAAGATCAAACATTAGGTTGTTTATTTCAGCTTGCTCTATTTTTCTGATATGGTAATTCATCACTGTAAATTTCCCTCATCCAATAAGCCCTAGTATGTTGTACTGGCATTATTGTTTAGTTGCACAAATGTCTGGTTTATTGTTTAATTTTATCTGTGATCCATTGGTTTTTCAAGAGGGTGTTATTTAATTTCCATATGTTTATGCAGTTTTTGTGGTTTCTTTTGCCATTTATTCCCATTTCATTGCACTATGGTTTAATAACATGCATGGGGTAATTTCAACTTCTTCACATGTATTTAAGCATGTTCTATCCACTAATATGTGGTCTATTTTGGAAAACATCCCATGTGCAGTTGGAGACAAATGTACCTTCTGATGTCATGAGTATTTGTCTGTAGAAAACTACTAAGTCCTTTTGTTCAAAAGTTTGCTTATTTCTGAATCTCTTTGTTGATGTTTTGTCTAGTTGATCTGTCTATTGTGACAATGATATGGAAGTTCTCTATTACAATCATATTAATACTTATTTGATTTTTCATGTCCATTAATATTTGTCTTATATAGTTAGGTATGCTGGTATTTGGTGTATATATTTATGAATGTTATCTCTTCCCCTTGGATTATTCCCTTAACAAGTATATAGTGACCTTCTTTGTCTCTTTTCATCAGTCTTGGCTTGGAATCTTCTTTGTCTGTAAATAGTATAGGTGCCTCTGCTTTTTTCTTGGTTCCTATTGCATGGAGTATTGTTTTCCATACTTTGCCTCTTAGACTATAACTTTATTTTTGTGTGAAATGTGTTTAATATATGCAGCATATTTTTAGATCTTGTTTATTGATCCATTCTGATACTCTGTTTCTTTTAATTGGTGAATTGAGACCATTTACATTGATGATTATAACTACATATTGATTTATCCTTGTCCTGTTATTTTCCTGTTGTTGGTTCCCTTTCTTTCCCTTCTGTTTAACTGCTTGACTGGCCTGGTAGATTCATTCTGTTGGGGTTCATGGAGTTGTAGTCTTCATTATCTCTTTCTAGAATATCCTTCAGAACATTTTGGAAGGGTGGTTTGGTGGTCATGAATTTCTTTATGTGTTCTTTGTCATGGAAGGATCTTATCTCTTTCAATTTTGAAAGATAGTGTTGTGGAGTAAATCAGTCTGCATTGAAGGTCTTTTTGTTTCAGGACATGAACTACTTTAAGCTGTGCCTGACTTCAGGGTTTGTGTTGAGAAATCTGTCATTCTGTTGGGATTTCCTTTACAGGTACTTGTTTATTCTAATAGCTTTTAATATTTTCTTCTTGTGTTGAATTTTTGGAATCTTGACTATTGTATGCTTTGGTGTAGAAATCTTTTTATCAAAACTAGTTGGAGTTCTATATGTCTCACTTATCTGTTTGTCAAATTTTTTTTTCCATATTTGGGAAGTTTTCTGCCATGACTTTAGTGAACAGGTTTTTTATGTCATTTGCACTGCCTCCTGCTTTTTTTGTAGACTCAAATCAATCTTTCATTATTCTTCTTTGCATCATCTAGCAGCTACTGGATTGATTTTTCATGAATCTTGCTATTTTTCAGAAATCTTTCTTTTCATGGTCACTACCTGCAAAGCTGGCTTCTAGATCTGGTATTCTGTCCTCACATTGGCTCATTCTGTTACATATGTTTTCAATAGAAATCTTAATATCCTGGATATCTGTTTGAATCTTTTTCATGGATTCCATTTCTCTCCATGTTGGGCATTCATGATTTCCACCATTTTCCTAAACTTCTCTATTTTTTTATTTGTTCTACTCTAGATTCACTAACCATGTCCTGCATTCTGGTGAAAATCTCTTTAGTTTATCTGAGAAATTATTTCTAAATTGATTTTTTTCTAGAGCCTTATTCATCTGCTTTGTTACTTCTGCTGTGACCAATTCAGAGAGTTCAGGTGGGTTGCTTTTGAATTGCTCCACTTCATTGCTCCCTGGATTTTAATTTTGCTTCTGTGTCTTCTCATTTTCTTTCTTTTTTTCTTTTCTTTTCTTTCTTTCTTTTTTTTTTTTTTTTTTTTTTTTTTTTTTTTTTTTTTTTTTTTTTTTTTTTTTTTTTTTTTTTTTTTTTTTTTTTTTTTTTTTTTTTTTTTTAGTTTAACTTCTGGCTCACACTTGTAAATTGCACGTGGTAGTTAGCTTTATTGTTAGTATCAAGAACCCTTAGGAAATTACTGCTTTTCAAAGATGTCTTATAGGTGTAGTTGAATTTTGGCTATTGAGACTGTTGCAAGATATTAACCTCTTCAATTTATTTGAATGAAAAGTTGCTGTCTATTTGGCCTAGCTATTGGTTCTTTGGTACTGGTTTATAGTATTATATATGACTCTAGGGCAATCTAAGTCTTGACATACAAGGAAGACCAGCTGATTAGAACAACTGTGTTGCTTTGGCTAATGTAGTACAATCAGTAATAACAATATATCAAGGACAGGCCAAAAAATGATAAACTGTGGTAACCATTAATTTGCCATTTTTAACTGTATGAACAAGATTTGTAGTTATAAAACAAAATCTAAAACGAACCAGGAAATTCTATGTAGTAAATATTCCCACAACATGGTGATTTTGTCCTCAGGGGAGAACATTTAAAAGGTGTTGGGGTAAAAAATAAAGCAATAGAAGAAGAAAAAGAGATTAGAACCAAGACTGATGGAGAAAGAAAGATTACGCAGGATTTTGGAAAGTGGTGAAGACAAGAGGGAAAGAAAAAAGAAACAGAAACAAGAACAGAACAAAACAAGAACTACAAAACTAGAAACAATATTCACACTCATATTTTAAAAAGGAAAAAACATTAAAAAGAAAAAATTGGCAAATTAAAGAAGGGGGGAAAAGTACACTTTAGGGTGTCTCTGCTGTCACTGGAACACAAAGGTCACAGATAGAGGACAGATCTGTGTTGGTCTGTCCCAGCAAGCCTGTGGTAGAATTATCATGGGGTGATGGATACTCCCAGCAAGCCTACATTTTCATCTCCACTGAAATTTAGTATGCTTTTGGTTTCTGGTTATGAGGCTGGGACAAGAGTTTTTCAGATCACAAGAATCTGGGTGCCTCCTGCCAACTTGAACTCACCTCCCTGACCCTGGGTGTCTCCCACAGCTGCACATCACCCTGACACTGGGAGCCCTGTGATGGAGCCAAGGCACTGCTGCTGTGAGCCCCAGTATTATGTTCCAAAATACTGACCAGCCAATCACTCTCTCCTAGAGAAAAGATATGTATATTATATAAAGGTTAATATAAAGGGCTTGTGGTAAAAGCAGCCTGTTATATTATTATCACTGCCTCTAAGTAAGTATAATTTTTAAAATTTTTTTCCAATCTCCAATAAAACAGAATCCTTAACATATGAGGAAGATCATACAACAATAAATGAAAAAGAGTAAAATTATATTTTAAAAACCCCACAACTTTGTATAATCTCATAGCAAGTGCTTGTTTGTTTAGCTTATTAATAATGCTAAGTTTATTCACCTCAGGGAAAGTAAGATTGGGTTTTTCCCTTTAATCCCAGCACTTGGGAGGCTGAGGTAGGAGGAGCATTGTGAGTTCGAGGCTGGCTTGGGCTACAATGGGAGCACAAGGCAGGCCTGAGCTACATAGTGCAATCCTGCCTCAAAATACTAGAGCTGGGAGTTTGGCTCAATGGCTTAAGCACCTGTCTGGCAGGTGCAAAGTTGTGAGTTTGATCGCTGGTGCTGAAAAAAAAAAAGATTGGTTTTTTTTCATTTCATGTGAAGAATGTTCATAAGATTTCACATAAATTTCAGTTAGAAAAATGTTGACTATTTGGGTGGTTGTTGAATTTGGTACTAATTTAAAGGGATTTAGTCATTGTAAGACCCCCAAACCATGTATTTTGTATTCTGAAACCTAAGAGTACCTAGACTCAAAATCTTCAAGTGAAATCTACAGTAGTTTGTAGCAAAGAACACAAAATTTTTATTAGGAGGATTTAAAAACACCAGGATATACTCTTAAAGAAATGTATGTGAGGAGGTCGAGAGAGTAATTTCATGAAGTTTCTAATACAGAACTTTTTCTTAGCATTTTAAAAATTTTTTCATTTTTACTAGTACATGCTTTTAGTGCACAATGATTATATTCATTATGGATAATACGTACATGTATGTAACATCTTAATTTTTTTCAACTTTTAACCTTCACTCTAGTCTACGTCTTTGGGCAACCCATTTCTTTTACAAAACCTGTATCTTAATAAAATATCACCTCTTATCAAGTTATATATTACTAGCAAGATCAATCTTTACTTTATAAGTAGTTAATAAAACAATTTACTTTTGAATTATATTTTTAATTCATATTACTAATATCTGAAGAATTATAAACAGTTTAATAATGGGTTTAAATATTTTAGTGTTCTTATCTTGATTAGGTTAAAAGATGGTACTGAGGAGGGATGGTGAAGATAGTAATTTAGGAGACAGACAAATGCATATTTAAAGCCTCAGTCACTGGGAATATCTGACTTGATCTTTAATTAATTTTCATTGTACTTTGAGTGACATTGCAATTATTCTGGTGGATAATATTTCTCCTCTTTTAGACAGTTCTCAAATACAGATTCTAATGGCTAATTTTGCTTTAAAAACTATCAAGCTTAGTCATTGGTCCTCTATGATTGTAGACCTTATTACCTATGTGTTTATTCTATAATTAATGAGAAAATGAACATGCATCTACATATTGACAAGATAAATATACATATGTGTATGAATATGTACTTTTATATATGCAGATGATCCTAGACTTACTGTCGTTTGATTTCTGATTTTTCACCTCTAGGATGGATAGTACAAAAGAGATATGCAGTCAATAAAAACTGCATTTCAAATTCTGAATTTTGATAGTTTCCAAATCTAGTCATATGTAGTATTATACCCTTTTGTGAGGCTGGACAGTGGTAGATAATCACAAATCCTGATCAGTCAAATGATCATGAGGGTAAAAAAATCAATATAGTATACTGTGTACAGGTATTCAATAAATTACATGAGATGTTCAACACTTTGTATAAAATAGGATTTACATTAGATTATTTTTGTCCAACTGTAGGCTGATGTACATTTTGAGAACAGTTCATATAGGGTGAGCTAAGGTAGGAGGTTTGGTAGGCTAGGTATGTTAACTGCACTTTTGATTTAGTATATGTCTTACTCATGATGCCTTTGTCAGGGTATAACCCCATCACAAGTAGCAGAGCATCTATGTACATATGCTATATATATATATATATATATATATATACACACATATATATGTTTTACATGTACTTAAAAGATCATAGAGCAATAAAATACAAAACCTTTTCAAATTGCCTCCTCTGTTACCTATGTTGAGAACAAATTTCTTTATGGATAGCAACACAATATGGATGTATACAAAATATTGTGAAAGAGGCAAATTCTCCTTCAGGCCTCTTGCATTTTTCTTGAAAGTTTATTGGTTTTAAATAGAACATTGATTGAATAAAATTTAAGTTTAAGTCATAGATTTATAATAGAGATGGTCACAGAGCCAAACAGCCAATCACCTCCAAGAATTGTCCAAAGAAACCCTTGGTCCAAGCCCTTGAGCAGTCAAATATAGGGGTACATTTATGTCTTCCATTATATGAGTAAAACACATACATAAAAGATATACATCCTGATCTCTTTAAGCATTCATACTAAATAAGCACACTTTGCAGTTATGATTCTCTTCTTTCAGGATATAGATATTCTCTATATGTAATGTCACTTTCCTATTACTTGCTTACAAGAAGAGAATGCACTGACTGGGCAACCTAAGGTGCCGCATTCTCTTTACATGTCTGCTTCTCACTGTGTATTAACACAATTGCATTTTGATTTCTTTATATTTTTCTCATGTACCTTACTTGAATGATTCAGCTTCCACAGGCCTAATCAATTCTGGAACACCTAAGGTGACATTTTTAGACTGTATTCTGGGTGTGAAATGATCCCAAGAATTATAAAGAGGTTCTTGTGGACAGAATGTAGTTAAAACTCATGCTGAGATTTGATTACTATGCAGTGATGTTGGCTGGAAATGTTAAGAGGTGATTGGTTTGTGGGATTCTGTACTCATGAATGGGTGTTATCTTTCTGGTGAGAACAAATTATGTCTCATGGGAATGGGTTAGTTTTTGAGTGAGTAGATTTCAGTAAAGTGAGCCTGGCACCTCCCCTGCTGTCTTACATGTTCCCATCTTCCTTTC
Source organism: Dasyprocta punctata (assembly GCA_004363535.1). Taxonomy (NCBI): domain Eukaryota; kingdom Metazoa; phylum Chordata; class Mammalia; order Rodentia; family Dasyproctidae; genus Dasyprocta; species Dasyprocta punctata. The sequence continues at coordinate 36,583 of RJWM01016147.1, read as the reverse complement.
CACTTTTTTACATGAGTTGAAGCCATATATGGACCTCACTAGAGGAGGTTGACCAATCTGACAATTTCTGGGTAGTCGTTATAGAAACAAAAATCAGACTAAGACAAACACAATTCCAAAATTATTATTTTATGCTCAAATGAGTTTGGAACTGGATTTAAATTCAGTCTTACCTATTCACTAGCTTATATGAATTGCATCAAATACTTAGCACTTTTATAATCTCCAAAAGTAATTGCAAAATCATGATGTCTTTGGGAAAGTTGTGAAATCTAAATTTAAAAAGTAAAATTGCTTAGCTAGTATATATCATGTAGTAAGTGTTTAATAAACAGCAGTCATAGCAGTAGTTGAAGGAAATAGCCATTAGGTTTCTGCATCTATATGGGTCACAGATGTCATTGATATTTTCATCACTAATGGAGCTTTATACAATATAGTATTCATTGTACTTATAGTTCTTTACATAAATTACAAACTATTAATAAGTTAATTTCTGCATGATTTTTTTCACAATACATTTTAATTCATCAAAAGACCTTCAGACAATTAATTGAAGGCATGAATGTTGGTGAAAGTGGTTTTTTAAAGAATATTAATATATATTTAAGGACATGTGACTTATTGAGGAGGGCAAACACAGCCTTATTGACTAAATTATAATCATAAAGCTAAATGACAATGGTAAAACAAGCCTACATTCATTTATTAGGGAAATTATCCATTCATCCTATGATAGCAAGAGAAAAATATTAACAGAAAATATGGACAATGATTATAGCTTCTGAAGATGAGGATTATAAAAAGCTCTAAAACATCAAATCAAAATATTTATTTTAAATTATTATGCTTTTTATAAAAAACTAATGTTTATTCCAAACACGTATTTACTGATTGATCAACATTTCTTAGGGATAGGTCCAGTAACTCATTATATGAATAAAATACTTAAATAATCAAAATAAAATTGCTGAGCAACAAAGGAACCTTTTCATGCCTTTTTAAAAGTGCTACTTGTCTCAATTTTTAATACCCTCTACTTGTTTACATCAATAAATATAAAGGTAAAAGGCAATGTGTTAATTGAAATTTCAACTCTTACACCCAAAGTTTAAAGTAAACATTAAAATGCAAATTTAAGCAAACAGAAAGTTTATCTATCATGATATGTGTATATATACATATACAGGTAAATGAGAAAAACATCAGAAGTATGTAAGCAAACAATTGTCACCTAAAAAATACAGTTAGGAAACAGGAAAAAAAAATTTTTTTCCAGGGATTGAACTCACAACCTCTCACCTGCCAGGCAGGCACTTATGCCACAGAGTTAAAGCCCTGGCCCTATTTTTTGAGACAGGGTCTCACTATGCAGTTCAGGCTGGCCTTGAACTCACTTTGTAGCCCAGGCTGGTCTCAAACTCACAACAATCCCCCTGCCTCAACCTCCCGAATGCTGAGATTAAAGGCATGTACCACCACGCCTGACTAGGGAAAAAGTCTTGAATGAAGGGGAATAAAAAAGTATTAGTCAAAGGGCATATCTCATAATTTATTTTCAGAAGTTGCTGCCAAGTATCTTAGTTACTCTTCTGGTTGCTGACATCCAAAACTAAAGGGGGAAAGGTTTATTTAGCTCACAGTTTGTAGTCCATATTGACTGGCTCCAAGGCAGAGTGGCATATGGCAGAGGAGTAACAGTGCATGGCAGTGGAAGACAGCAAAAGCAATTAGAGAAAGTGAGAGAGAGAGAGAGAGAGAGAGACAGAGACAGAGACAGAGACAGAGACAGAGACAGAGAAAGACAGAGACAGAGACAGAGACAGAGCCAGAGGAAGAGATCTTTCTATCCCTTATATTGTATGTAGGCTACCTGCCCTAGGGCAGGTGTAGCACTTAAACACGTAATCTCAGCATTGGACCATGAATCAATAACAAACTCTAGATTCAGGTGCCCCTAAAAGGTCTGCCCTCCATGACCACATGAGACTTTAGGGGGAACATCTGGACACAAACCATAACATTCCACCTCTGGATCCCCGAAGATTCTTGTACATTGTTTTACACAAAAGGCATTTATTTAGACCATCTCTGGGAGTTCCCAAAACCCTAATAGTTTCAGAATTTCCAGTTTCTTTCTTCTTCACACAGGCATTGTGTGATTATGCTGAATAACCAATACTTTCAAAATAATAATGAGGTTTATACTACTAATTTCTTTAGTTCATTGAAAGGAGAAGTTTGAGCTTATATTGTTGGATCAGTTTTGCACACCTATACTTTATAATCTGAGCAATTACTTTGAAGATAACAATATGCAATATACTAAGCATTGCTGATTTCCTATTATCTTGATATGATATTCTGTATCATTGTTTTTATTGTTTTTTCTCTTTAAAAGAAATAATAAAAATGAGGCCATTAACTGCCAAGAATGTATTAGGTGTTACAAAAATTTCATTATTCTACAAAACCTGTTTACATCTCAACCCTGCCTGGCCTCTCCTAAGTGAGTTTCAGATCACCTTTCTTTGCAAATCCCTTTAGTATGTTTTGTTTTTAAAGAAAAGCAACAACAGCATGAAGAAAAGTCTAGAAAGAAAAAAAAAATAAGGGCAAATTTTCCGGTGGTGCAAAATTGAGTCCAGCTAACAGGAACATTCTTCTTCTAAATTAGTCACTTGAAAGCTTGAGAGAGCCCTGCATGCCCTCAGATAGGGAACTCTACTCAAAGGAGACAGGTAGGCCTTGTGCAAAACAAGAAGTCAAAGAATACCTGTTTTGAAGGTGATCATACCTTGAGGTGTCCCAGACAGAAAATCCCCATTTACAAGCACACCTTTGAACTACTTGAATTAAATCTACTCCTTGCTATTATGGTTTGTGTCTGGATGTTCCCCCTAAACCCCCATGGAAGGCGGGATTCTCAGAGGCACTTGAATCTAGAGTTTGTGATGGATTCATGGTTCAATGTTGGGATTAAGGGTGTGAGTGCTACACCCACCCTATGGCAGGTAACCTGCATACAATATAAGAGAGAAAGATTCTCTCTCTCTCTCTCTCTCTCTCTCTCTCTTTTTCTCATTGCTTTTGCTGTCTTACATCACCATAAACTGTTACTCCTCTGCCGTGTGCCACCCTGCCTTGGAGCGAGACAATATGGATTGAAACTTCCACAAACTGAGCTAGATAAACTTGAACACCCTTTAACTTTGGGTGTTGGGTATTTTGTCTCAGCAAACAGCAAAGACAAAAGCTCCTAGAAAATTAACAATATAGTCCTAAGCAACCAATGGTTCACCAAAAAAATTAAAGAAAAAACTTTAAATTTTAAATTTCTGCCTGGCAAGCACAAGGTCCTTGGTTTGATTTCCAGTATCAAAATAAAATAAAATAAAATAAATTTCTGGAAGCTTATGACAAGGATAGTACAACCCATCAAAACCATTGGAACACTATAAAAGCAGTTCTAGGAGGAAAATTCATTGCAAAAATGTTCTCATTAGTAAAACAGAATAAGCTCCATTAGATAAACTTATAAGAAATCTTAAGATACTTGAGAAACAACAACACACCAGCCCCAAACTGAAATTAAGAAGGAAAATGATAAAGATGAGAGTGTAAATCAATGAAATTGAGACTTACAAAGTTAAAAAAAAAAAAAGAATGATTTGAAGAGCTGGTTCTTTGGAAGAATAAATAAAATAGATAATCTCCTAGCCAGATTTACCACAATAAAGTGAGAAAAGACTCACATCAATGCAATTAGAAATTAAAAAGGTGGAATCACAACAGACACTGTGTAAATCCAGAAGATAATAACCATCTCAAAAAATATATTCCAACAAACTAGAAAATTTTGAAGAAATGGGCAAATTCCTAGACACATGCAAACCACCAAAACTAACCCAAGAAGACATAGTAGGCTTAATGATTCAATAACAAGCAATGAAATTGATGCAGTAATAAAGATTCTACCCACTAAAAAAAGTACAAGATCCAATGAATTCACTGATGAATTCTGCAAACCTTTATGAATTTTTTGGTCACTAATGCTACTCAAGCTCTTCAAAAAAGTTGAAAGAAGTAGAGCATTCCCAAATTAATTTATGGAAGCCAGTATTACCCTGATCCTAAAACTGGATAAAGACCCAGCTAAAAAAGGAAACAATAGGACAGTCTCTTTAATGAACATAGTTATAAAAATCCTCAAGAAGATATTAGCAAATAAAATACAGTGCACTATCAAAAAGATCATATATCATAAATAAGTAGGTTCCATTGCAGTGATGCAAGTATGGTTCAACATACATAAGTCAATGGGTGTAATACATCACATACACTCCATTCGTAGCTGGAGGGACTATGACAAGCCAGGTCCTAGTTGGAGCAAGTGGATCCTGGCAGTGTGACCTTAGGGACTGTATCTAGGCCCTGGCCTCTTTCTCTGTGGCACTTCTTTGCTTGCTTTGGGTCCTGAGTACCATGAGATGAGCAGTTTTCCTCATCTGCATCCTTCCACCATGATGTTTCTCCATCAAAGCCAGCTGAACATGGATGGAATCCTCTAAAATGTGAACAGAAATACATTCTTTCTCCTTTAGGTTGTGTGTGTAAAGTATTTGATCTCTGAAACATTTTGTAACTGAAAAACTGACCAATAAAATGGGAGATTGTGAAACTTTATGCTTTAGGGTTATTGCGATTCATTCTCTCTGAATTGTAGATTTAGTACTAAAGTGTTTAAGAACTTTTCAGCTCTATAACTCTATGATTCTATTAATTTGATTTACATAAAAGAACCTAAAAACATACTGGCATAAAATCATGTACTATGAAATGAGAGTTTTATTTTAAATGAGTGGTATGTTGAATTAGTAAATCTAAAAATCTATTTTCTTTGTGTTTTTCTTTTCAATAAATTTCTAAAAATTGGAAATTTTTCTTGATATTTTAATTTTTCACCTTTTGTCAAAGGAAAACCAAATATGTCTTGCTCCAAAGCTAAGAAAAGTAATGAATAGATATCTGAGACAAATTGGGTCATGAATTTACCCCAGGAATCGTGTTACATCTTTATTGATAGGAGCATAAATCCTGCAATCACTCTAAGAGAACAAGGAGAAATGTAGAGATAGTGTCCATAGCATTTTTCTACAAAAAGGTGCTGGTTTAGTTGCGATAAAGGAGTACATAGTCCTGCCAGCTATTCCCATGAAAGGGAGAGCTTGAGGTTGGAGTTCCCAAGCAGATCAAGGGACCCCCCACAGATGGACATTGGTGCAGGAGACTGCTGTTGCCTGATGAAGAGAACTGTTACACACAACATCACTGCAAGGTCATCACTTAAAAAATGCCCTTATGTTATATATTTTCTTTTCCTCCTTTTACTAATATTTTTCCAATAAGCAACAATGTAGAATAGCTTAACAGATAAGAGTTCAACTCTCATCTGGAGTCAAATGCTTGGAGTCAAACTATGCTTCACCATTCACTGTGAGCAACCAAGTCCTTGTGAGTAAAATGCAGATGACAATAATATGTGTCTCAGTCAGGCGTGGCAGCCCATGTGTTCTCAGCAGGCTGGGAGACTAAAGCAAGAAGATTGCAAGTTCAAGCCCAGCTTGGGCTTTTAGTATCTTACCAAAAACCCTGTCTCAAAATAAAAAGAACCTGGAGAAGCATCTCAGTGTGAGGTCCCTGGTTTCAGTTCCAGGCACCACACACACACACACACACACACACACACACATGCACAATAATAGTAATAATAATAGCAATAACAATATGTCTCATACAATGATGAAGGCAAATTGAATAATTATTCAGTGCCTATCAGCAGAATAACTGATATTTACTAGTTATTATTATTATTGTTACATTATATATAAAACTAAATCTTTGATACACATTTCTGTAACTAAAGGTTTACAGAAAGGTGGCAAATATGTTTGTAAAGTCTGAACTCTAGTAGCCTTTAATGATCTTACATTTTCACGATAGTCATAGTTAATCAGATTGAAAACCTTTCAAGATACAATTGCTCTCAGAACCATGCACTTTTGAGCCTGTATTTCAATTTTCTGTAATTCCCCATTGTCTTTCTCTTACCAGTTTTAAGTAAAGTTATAAAATGGGTGAAGTCACTAGACATTAACCCTAATCCCATTATCTCACAGTATAAGTTATCTTCAATGTTTCTCTTTGTCTTTCTCCTTTATTGAAGTATGTCACCCAAGAATGGCATGGTATGAATTTTCATTTTATCCTCTAAGTTATTTAAAATTTTACTTAGCTAAGTATCTCTTAAAAATATGGAACCCCAAAAGCTCAACATTTGGACACTTTGAACATATACAAAGCTCAACATTTGAACATTTTTGATTATATGAATGAAAAACTAGAGGCCCCCCACTACTTAATTGAATCTGTTCCTTGAAGTCCCATAAACATTTTCTGGCTATTTCTGCTATCAGATAAACTTCAGATTCTATGCTTTTGTGAATTTCTATTTTCAGTGAATAATCTCTCTTCTCTTCTAGCAAAGAATTAAGAAGCAGTGAGAAAACACTTCCTGGTTTTAAAGAGTGAGAAATAAAATTTTTCTATTTTCTCTTTTAATTGATATAATATTAGAATGAAAGAAAGCACAATAACTTCAATATCATGGTTTCAGTGGAATTACAAGGTTGGAATCTAGGAGTTTCTGAGAACAATATAAATCTTGTTGTTGGTATTAAATGACTTGAAAAGAACAAAAATATGGGAATAAAAATCTGATCACTTCTCTGTATTTAATGTATTTATTCAATTAACAATTATAGAGTGCCTATCATATACCAGGAACTGTTGTTGGCACTAAAGGTATACATATAAACAAAATGAAGTTGTTTATACTCTATTAAAATAAACATAGAACAGACTTTCATAAAAGAAAATAGCCCAGGTAGTAATAAAGATTCTAATTAAGAATGTGGAACAAAATTTGGATAACAGTAGGATCACTGGGTAGATCAGCGAATCTGCAATCTCTGGAGATACCTAAGAACAAAGAGGCATGGGTGCTAGAGGTGTCAGCCATACAGCAGGTGCCACCACGGTTCTGGTGACGTGCTTGCAAAGGACAAGGGCAGCTTTTGCTATTGAAGTAACAAACAGCATTGCTGACACAGACTGCTGAAGAGGGTAATGCTGTTACACTGCTCCACCCCCAAAAAGGAGCTTTAGTCATGCTGCTCTAGTCCAGGGTCATCACACCATGGGACCCACTCACACCCTGAATCCTAAACCTTCATCAGCTCTGTACCTCTAACGCTCTAAACTCAGATTTTGTGGCCAAACTGCATGTACTCTCATTTCAGACATTACAACCACCACTGCTACAGGCTAACCCACTCCTCTGACCCTGATGACATGGGTAATCCGTATGCACCATGGTCTGCAGAGTTGCTGTCAGTCTTTTTGTGCATACATGACTCCAGACCCAAGCTTCATAGCTGTTCCACAAGTACCCACACTTCACACACATTTACTAATGCTGCAGCAGGGGTACTTGCCTGCAGTGCACTGCTATCACCAATCACCTAGACACCAGAGTCAAGACCCTCTATATGTACCCCTACTCCACACACTAAATCTATGACTGCTCCCTGGGTGGTGTTTATCACAGACCATTACTTCCCTTAGGAAGGGAAAAGAACATTAGGATTTCTAGCAGCTTTCTTCATCAAAGATTACAATTGTCTTTGCTGACTCATACATATATCCACTGTCTTTGTCAATCTGCCAATTTTGCCTGTTTTGGTTCTTCACTGAAGTATGCTACTGACCTTGAAGTGTCTTGGTTCTTTAGCTGACATATGTCACTTTTTTTTTTGTTTTTTGAAGTATGATGCTGACATCAACTAACAACATTGAATGTGGATTAGCTACTGCCTCCATGCTTGAATCAGAACCATACTGCCCCATCTAGTCAAATCCTTTTACCTGCACATAAGTAAAGACCTTTTCCTGCCAAACCAGTCCATAAATCTCAAAGAAATGACTTACTCTATCATATGGTCTGGCATGAATACAAAGCAACAAGAAACATGACACACCCAAAAGGCATAATGAAAGACAGATCTAGGAATTTCATGACAAACAATTCAAATTCATTTTAAAGGTATTTCTGTGAGTCATATGGGAACACAGATACATAACTCAACAAAAATCAGAAAAACAAAAATATGAACAAAAAAAGTTCAATAAGAGGTAGAAATAAAAAAGAATTGAATGAATTCTGGAATTGGAGAATTAAATGAATGAAAATTTTAAAATGCAATAGACAGTAGCAATAGCAGACTTGATCAGGCTGGAAAAATCTGTGAGCTCAACAACTGGTCATTTAAAAATAAAGGAGAAAAAAGAATGAAAAGCATTAAAAGATATATAAAATTAATGAGACAACATCAAGAGAACTAAATTCATGTTACAGAAAAAAAAAGAAAGAAAGAAAGAAAGAAAAATGAGAAGAGAGCCAGGGATTTAGTTCAGCAGCACAAGAGCCTGCCTGGCAAGCACAAGATTGTGAGTTTGATCCCCAGTACAAAAAAAAAAAAAAAAAAAAAAAAGACAGAGAGAGAAGAGAGAAAAAGGAGTACAGAGTCTATTTTTTAGAAAAAGAATGACTTAAAAATTCTGAACTCTAAGAGAATTAAGAATATCAGATACATGGAGTCAAAAAAAACCCTGATGAGGTTCAATTCAAATATGTGATTACAAAGGCATGTTACAAACAGTCAAAACCCAAAGATAATGACTGAATTTTGAAAGTTCATGTATAAGGAAACCTAATTAAGGTTATCAATAGATTTTGAAGTGAGAGTTTTGGAAGCATGATGTTAAGTGAAATAAATCTGGTATAAAAGCTTATTATCACATTTTTTTCTCATTTAAGTAATGTAAAGTACAAACAAAGAACAATATAAAAGATTCATGAAAAGAAAACAGGGCAATAGGTCTTCTGCAAACAGAAAAAGGCCCAAGAGACTGAAGGTGTGGAAAAGAGGGTAGGGAAGGATATATAAAAGAGATTCAAGATGTGTCACGTATCTGTACCAATACCCACAATCAATGTAAATATTATATGACATAAGCATGAGTTACCAAAATTAACAACAATAAGAATGAGAAAATAAAACAATAAAATTGGGAAAGGGGATGTAGGGATAGAGGGAAGAAAGTTGGTGGGGGAGCAGAAGAGGAATAAAGGAGAATCAAGGTATGTACATGTACCCATTTTCTAAAATGAATATAAATGTCACATACTCCATACATGTACTAAATAAATAAATGAAAGTATAAAACTCATGGGTTAAAAAATAAGTACATACTTGGACTCAGAAACTCTATACTGCAATGGAGTATAAGTAACTCACAACTCTAGGATAAAGGTTAAAAAATAGAAGTATTAAAAATAATTACAATGTTTTAATAGATGAATGATGTAAAATGAAATAAATTGTAGCATAAGAATTATACAGACTCTGAGGGTGTGTCCCTGCATGGATGATCTGAGCTCTACCCAGCCCAGTGTCCCAGCACAATCCACCAGGGGAGCACCTGGCCAGCCTTACAGGTCACAGAAGTGCTGAGCTCAGCCCAGCCCAGAGTCCCAGAGGCACCCATCAGAGACTGACCAGTTTAGCCAATGCATACTGGAGAATTTGAACTCTGCCCATCAGAGCACAAGGCCCCAATTCTGTAGTTCAGGAGTACATCCCAGCTAGCCACTAGATGGGTCCTTTAGGTTCTAAACTCCACCCAGCCAGGAGCAAGGCCCTAGCACCACATTCTGGAGGCACATCCAGGCTAGCCATACAGTCCAAAGGCTGTGACCTCCTCCCAGGCAGGCACTAGGCCCTGGTGACACACTCTGGGGGTAAGTCCCTGCTAGCTGCAGAGGATCCAAGCTTTGCCCAGCCCAGCATCCCAGTGCAACCCAGTGCAGTCCATCAGGGGAATGCTCGACCAGCCTCACAAGTCACAGAGTACAAAATTTCAGCACCATAAGTCAGGCTGTGCCCTGGCTAGCCATGGGGATATCAGAGGATTGAAGCTATGCCCAGGGCAACATTCCAGTGCAATCCGTTGGGAGGGTGGCTGGTCAACCACACAGGTCCTAGAGGAAAATGACAAAATGAAAGAGCAAGATGCAGTCTCTGTCCTCCAGCCCACCAAGAACAAACCCAGGAGACATTGAAATGGAATGCACTGGAAATTGCACAACTGAACTTTCTGAAATGATAGCAACTGAAGTAAAGAAAACTGCATGAAGCTATAGAGGAAATCAGACCAGAAATAATCTTTCAGGTAAGAAAAAGAAATGTCAAATATTATTAAAAAAATGCTGCAAACATCTAAAGAAGATCAAGATAAAAAATGGAGGGATGTAAGAAAATGATGGAAACCTTGAATGAACAATATAAGCCAGAATTAGAGTACATGAAACAGATTCAAAGGGATATTCATGAAATTAAAAATTCCATTAAAAGCTGGCAAAATCACTTGAATAAAGCTGAAGATAGACTCTCAGACCTTGAAGACAGGATGGAAGCTTACAATCACAAAAGAAAAATCTCTTAAAAATAACAAGGAATCAAGAAACAACAATTCAACAACTGCAAGATGATGCCAAGAGAAATAGCATAAGACTGATAGGTGTAAAAGAAAAAAAAAGGGGTCAACAAAAATGACATACAAAGATTATTTACAGAAATAATAGCAGAAAATTTTCCAAACATGGGAAAAGAATCTTATATGCAGATAAGTGAGGCATACAGAATGTAATTAGCCGTAACAAAAATGAATCTTTGCCCAGACCTGTAATAATTAGGATATTAGAAATTCAACACAAAAACAGAATACTGAAAACTGTCAGAGAAAAGAAACAGATCATCTATGAAGGAAAGTCTATCAGAATCACAGCAGACTTCTCAACACAAATCTTCAAGTCAAGAAGAGCTTGGAGTGAAATGTTTCAAATCTTGAAAGGAAACAACTTTCAAGCCAGATTGTTGTACCCTGTAAAACTAACTTTGAAAACTGATGGAGAAATAATATACTTTCATGACAAAGAACAACTCAAGAAATTCATGGCCACAAAACCAACATTACAAAGAATCCTGAAAGACACTCTAGAAAGAGACAAACATAACTACAATCCCAAGAACAATTTCAGAAAGGAACTATTAAACAGGGCAAACAATTAAACAGAAAAAGAAAACCAGAAAGATAACATGCCAGGGTTAAGTCAGTACATACCAATTATATCCATCACTCTAAGTGGTCTCAACTCACCAATAAAAAGAAACAGCCTGGCAGAGTGGATTAAGAAACAATAATCAACAACATGCTGCATACAAGAAGCACATTAAACTCAAAAGGAAATATATAGACTAAAAATCAAAGGATGGAAAACAATACTCCATAAAACAGCAACCCAGAAAAAAAGCAGGGGTAGTTATACTGTTTTCAGACAATGTAAACTTCAAACCAAGAATGATCAAAAGAGACAAAGAAGGTCACTATATACTTGTCAGGGGAAAACTCAAAGAGGAAAAGATTACAATCATAAATATATATGCACCAAACATGGGAGCACTCAACTATGTAAGACAAATCTTAATAGATATGAAAAATCAAATAAGAAATTATATGGTTGTAATGGGAGACCTTCACACCCCATTGTCACAAACAGACAGATTAAGCAAACAAAAATTCAGCAAAGAAATAACAGCTGAATCAAACTTGTGAACAAATGGACCTAGTATATGTGTAATGAGTGTTCCACACAACAACATCAGAATACACATTCTTCTCAGCTGCACATGGGCCATTCTCTAAAGTAGATCACATACTAGCCTACAGAACATGCTTAAGTAAATGCAAAGGACTTGAAATAATCTCATGCATATTATCCAACCATAGCACAATAAAATTAGAAATTAATGACAAAAGAACCCCAGAATAACCCCATAAACACATGAAAATCAAATAAAACTATTCTAAACAACCAATGGGTCACAAAAGAAAATAAAGAAAAAATTAAACTATATCTACAATTGAATGAAAATGCAAATAAAAATGACCAGAACCTGTGGGACACAATGAAAGCAGTCCTCAGGGGGAAATTTATAGCACTAAACTCCCACATCAGAAAAACAGAAGCACACACATAAACAACCTAGTGATGCACCTCAAACTTCTAGAAAAAGAAGAGCAAGTCAAGCCCAAATCCCAAAGAGGAAATTATAAAGATCAGAGAAGAAATTAATGCAACTGAAACTAAGAAAACAATACAAAGAATTAATGAATTGAAGAGTTGGTTCTTTGAAAGAATAAATAAAATTGATAAACCCCTAGCCAACCTTATCAAAAAGAAGGAAGAAAAAACTCAGATTCATGCAAAAAGAATTGAAAAGGGTGAAATCACTACAGACCCGGTGGAAATACAGAAGATCATCAACACCTACTTCAAAAACCTTTACTCACATAGGTTTAATAACACAGAAGATATGGACAGATTGCTAGAAACTTATGAATTATCAAAGCTGAATCAAGAAGATGTAAAACTGCTGAATAACCCAATTTCAGCTAATGAAATTGAAAATGTAATTAGAACCTTACCAACAAAGAAAAGCCCAGGTCCTGATGGATTTACTGCTGAATTCTACAAGAAATTTAGGGAAGACTTATTGCCAACACTTCTTAAACTCTTCAAGGAAATTGAAAGGCAAGCAAGTCTCCCTAACTCATTCCTGGAAACTAATATTACCCTAATACCAAAACCAGAGAAAGACCCAAACAAAAAATAAAATTACAGTCTAATCTCTCTAATGAACAAGGATGCAAAAATTCTCAATAAAATATTGGCATATGGAATGTAACAAGTCATCAAGATTACACACAATGATCAAGTGGGCTTCATCCCAGGAATGCAGGGGGTGGTTCAGCATGTACAATAATAAATGTAATACACCATTTCAACAGAGTCAAGGACAAGAATCACATGATCATCTCAATAGATGCAGAAAAAGCTTTCAACAAAATTCAGCACTCATTCATGATAAAAATCCTACAGAAAATCAGAATAGATGGTCTCTACCTCAATCTGATAAAAACCATATATGATAAACCAACAGCTGACATACTAAATGGGCAAAAACTGAAAACTTTCAAACTAAAATAAGGAGCAAGACAAGGATGTTCATTATCACCACTTCTCTTCAATATAGTTCTAGAAACATTAGCCAGAGCAATTAGACAAGAGAGAGAAATAAAAGGAATAAGGATAGGAAAAGAAGAGGTTAAATTATTATTTGCAGATGACATGATACTCTACATAGAAGACCTCCCAAAACTGCATTGAAAGACTTCTAGATGTAATAACCAAATTCAGTAATGTAGCTGGATACAAGGTCACTCAAAACTCAATAGTATTCTTGTACACAAACAATAAACTCACTGAGAGAGAAATAATGGAAACCCCACTCCTCACAATAGCATCTAAAAAATGAAATACTTAGGAATCAATCTTACAAAGGAAGTAAAAATCTTTACATTGAAAATTACATTACTCTGAAAAAGGAAATTGAAGAGGATTTCAGAAAATGGAAAGTCATTGCTTGTTCATAGATAGGAAGAACAAACATCATGAAAATGGCCATTCTCCCAAAATTGCTATATACATTCAGTGCAATTCCAATCAAAACACCATTTGCATACCTCACAGATCTAGAGGAATTATTCCTAAAATTCATCTGGAACCAGAAGAGACCCAGAATAACAAAGGCAATTCTGGACAACAAAGGTAAGGCAGGAAGCATCACAATCCCTGGCTTCAAATTATATTACAAAGCTACTGTGATAAAATCAGCATGGTACTGGAATAAAAACAAACCTAAAAATCAATGGAATAGATTAAAAGATACAGCCACATCTACAAACACATTCAGCCACTTCATCTTTGATAAAAGTTCCAAGCATGTTCACTGGAAGAAAGATAGCCTCTTTAATTAGTGGTGCTGGAAAAACTGGCTATCCATATGCTGAAAACTAAAACTAGATCCACGTGTATCACTGTTATGATTTCTGTTCCTATGGCCCTGCCAAGTCTCATGAAAGCATGGCATGGACATGGCTGAGTCTAGCATTCATGATTGGTTTGTTGTCTGGTGCTGGGAATGATGGTGTGAGTGTGGTACCTGCCCAGGGTTGGAGCTGACACACAGTGTAAGGGCAGGAAGATAGTGCATCTTCCCTCTTGTGCCGATTAGCAGCTTGCAGTTTTGGGGCCACCATGAATGGCTGCCCCCCGCCATGCCACACTGCCTTGGAGCCAGCTGAGTATGGACTGAAACCTCCAAGAACTGTAAGAAATAAACGTTTTCTTCTCTAATTTTGGGTTTCAGGTGTTTTGTCTCAGCAATGAGAAAAAAATAATTAAGACAATCACCAGGCACTAAACTAAAGTCAAAATGGATCAAAAATCTAAATATTAAAACAGAAATACTAAATCTACTGGAAGACAAAGTAGGTAGAAATCTTGAAGTTTTAGCTTAGGGGTAGGTGGAGAATTCATGAACAAAAATCAAACTGCATGGGAAATATTTCCCCAAATCAACAACTGGGATCTTGTCTTATTAAAAAATTTTTGCATGTCAAAAGAGATCTCCAACAGAGTGAAAAGAAAACTCATGAGTTGGAAAAATATCTTGGCCAACTGTCCCTCAGACAAAGGAATTCTATCTAAAACATATAAATAATTTTTAAAAATCAGGCACCCAAAATTTGAGGACACAATCCAAAAATGGGCATCTGAGATGAATACACACTTCTCAGATTAAGAAATACAAATGGAAAATAAATATATGAAAAAATGTCCAACATCAATGGTCATTCAAGAAATGCAAATTGAAACAACACTGAGATTCCATCTCACTCCAGAAAGAATGACCAAGATCAAGAAATCAACCAAAAACAAATGCTGGAGGGGCTGTGAGGATAAAGGAACTCTTCTCCACTGTTGGTGGGAGTGTAGGATGGTGCAACCACTGTGGAAATTAGTGTGGAGATTCCTCAAGAAGCTAGGATTAGAGATTCCATTTGACCCAGTTATCCTGCTTCTGGGCATTTTTCCAGAAGAACTGAAAACATCATAACACAGTAATACATGTGCCCCCAGGTTTATAGCAGCACAATCTGTAATAGCCAAATCTTGGAAACAACCCAAGTGCCCATCAATCAATGAATGGATAAAAAATATGTGGTATTTTTATACAACAGAGTACTACTCAGCTATAAAGAAAGATTGCTTTGAGACTTTTATAAGTAAATGCCATACTCATATGTGAAATAAATTAAAGTCACATGTGTAAATGCCATATTGTCTCCCTAGTGTAAGAAACTGAAAGAGTATATATGATCCAAAATCTACACTAAATGTTGTGTAAGGGTATGAAACTGCTCAAAGAGAAAAGTGGAATAGGGGAAAGAAGAAAAGAAGGAGGGGAAAAGGAAAAAAACATAAATTTGTATATGTGTATACATAAGATAGCTAAAATGACTATACTAATAATTGTATTAGTTCTTGGAAAAGAGTAATTAATACTCATATGATTCAGTCAATTCTACATGTCTATATCTGGTAATCTATGCAACCATTTTGAAGGTAACAATATGAAATATTACGACCATTGTCAAATTCCTATCATCTTGTTTTATAAACCTATACTCTTATTGTTTTGGGTTTGTTGTTGTTGTTGTTTGTCTGTTTTGCTTTTTGTTTTTCTTTTCTGTGTCTTTTTTTCTCTTAAATTAAAAAAAAAGAATTACACAAGGTGGAGCAGTATAGCAGAAGGGCATAATTTGTGTATGTGATGTATGTTGGTATCAGCTTTAAAAAGACCTTCAAAATTATAAGATTTTTAAAATAAATCTCGTGACAGTCACAAAATAAATATTTATAGTAGGTACTGAAAAGAATGAGAAAGTAATCAAAGTCAAGAAATTACTAAGGGGCTGGGGTCACAGCTCAGTGGCACAAGTGCCTGCCTAGCAAGTGCAAGGTCGTGAGTTTGATCCTTGGTACAGAAAAGAAAGAAAGAAGAAAGAAAGAAAGAAAGAAAGAAAGAAAGAAAGAAAGAAAGAAAGAAAGAAAGAAAGAAAGAAAGAAAGAAATCACTAAGGAACAGCACAAAAATAGAAGAAGAAAAGAAAGGATCTATAAAACAACTGAAACACAAAATGCCAATAGTAAGTCCCTACCTATCAACAGTTGCTTTGATTTCAAACAAATCAAAATTATTCAGTCAAGAGAAGTAAAGTGGCTGGATGGATGAAAAAGCAAGATTCACCTACATGCTGTCTACAAAGGACCCACTTCAACCTTAAGCACGCAATAGACTAAAAATGAAGGAACACAAAAAGATATTCCATGCAAATAGAAACCTAAGAAAGCCGAGGTAGCTACACTTCTATCAGACAAAATAGACTTCAAATCAAACTACAATGAGAAACTAAGATCATTATGTAATGATAAAGAGTTAATTCATACAGTACAACGATTGTAAATATATATGCACCCAATTTTGTAGTACATAAGTATATAATGCAAATATTAATCTAAAGGAAAAATGGAAATATAATAGGGGAAATCAACATTGTATTTCAATTATGACCAGATCATCTTGTCATAAGATGAAGTCTTAGTTTCTTTTCTCATTGCTAAGACAAAATACCCAACACCCACAATTTAAGAGAGGAAAGGTTTAATTGACTCAGTTTTCAGAGGTTTCAATCAATAATCAGCTGACTCCAAGGCAGGAGGAATGGCGGACAGACATTGCAGAGAAGATACAGTTCATGGCAGGCAGAAGGTAGCAAAGCAAGCAAGGGGCAACCCTGATCTCTTTCTGTCCCTTATATTGTATCCAGGCTACCAGAATTATGGCAGTGCTAAATCAATCAGTGTGCTGATTTAGTAATCACACAGCCTTATTAACAGGATCACACACTGTGGATCTAGGCACCCCTGAAACAGCCCCCACCTATAGCTGCATGAGGCTTTGCAGAACATGTAAATACAAGTCATAACACATAAATGAGGAAACACTGAACTTGAATTGTACTTTAAACCCAGTGGATGTAAAAGATAAATACAAAGGACTCCATGCAATAGCAAAATATACTTTCTTCTCAAGGGTATGTGGAACATGTACCAAGATAGATGGTATTTCAAGGCCACAAGTCTTAATAAATTTAGGAAGACTGAAGTCTTAAGTATCTTTTTGAACCACAATGATATGAAAGTATTAATCAGTAGTAGGAAGAAAATATGCAAATATGTGGAAACTAAATGACATTTTTCTGAACAACCAATGGGTCAAAGCAGAAATTGAAAAATACCTTAAGACAAACAAAATTGAAACACAGCAGAACAAAATTTATAGGACTCAGTGAAAGCAGTTTTAATAAAGAAATTTAAGGGAATAAATGTGTGCATGAATAACAACAAAAATTTCAGATAACTTTATAATTCAGGAAATTAGAAAAAGTAGAACAAATCTCAAAATCAATAAAAAGGTGAAATGATAGAGACAAAAGGAGAAATAAATGAAATGGACTAGAAAAATAAACTTTTTTCAATCACAGAGTTGCTTTTTGAGAGGATAAAAGAGATAAACATTTAACAAGACTATGCAAAGAAGAGAAAAGACTCAAAAATAAAACCAGAGTTGTAAAGATACCAGAGAAATGTAAAGGGTTACAAGTGACTACTACTAGCAATCATCCATCTACAAATTGAATAACCTACAAGAAAGAGATAAATTTTAAACATATAATTACCAAGACTAAATGAAGAATACAGAATTTGAGTAACCTAGAAACAAGGAGACTAAGTCAGTAATCCAAAATTTCTCATAAAAGAAAATCTAGGATCCGATGATTTTACTGATGAATTCTACTGAATATAAAAGAAAAATTATTGTCAATCCTTCTCAAACACTTCCAAAAAGTGAAAAGATGTGAACAGTTTCAAACAGAAAATTATTCAGCCTTAAAAAGAAGATTTTGCCATTTTATATAACATGGAAGAACTTGGAGGACATTAGTCCAAGAGAAATAAGTCAGACATGAAACAACAAATCTTGCATAATCTCACTTGAATCTAAAATAACTAACTCATAGAAATGGAGCATAGAAGTGTGGTTATCAGGGGCTAAGGAGTGGGCAAAATGGGAAGGTGCTGGTTAAAGGGTAGAGCTTTGCCGTTTTAAGATGAGTCAGTTCTGGAGATCTGTTTGTACAGCATGGTAACCATAAGTAATAGGTAATAATAATGTATACTTAACATTTGCTAAAAGAAAAATCTTAAATATTCTCATCATATGCACACAAAGGTAATGAGAAGTGATGGGAAGGTTAATTAGTTGGATCAAGGTAGTCAATTATACAATGTTACATGTACCAAACTACCCATTATTCTTCACTAAAATTGAAGCAAACTACATGCAATGATTAATTTTGTAAGAATAGAAGTGTGCCCAAAGGAATACAGAAGAGGATCTTTTAATTTGGACTGTAGGTGCCATAGAAGTTTACCAGGCAGGCAACTCTCAGTAAGTTTTATTTCCTTATTTTGGGGGTGGTTTGGAAGGTTGAAATGTTTGGTTAGAAATTAGCAGAAAAAGTAAGATTTCATTCCAAAGGCAAGAAAGCAGAATGTGCACAGACAGCTCCCTTGTCCACAAGAGAAAAAGCAGTCAGGCCCCACAGTTGCAGTATCTCATGAGATGCTTTAACATAGGCTCCAAGGCGACGGAGACAGTAGGATGCAAATTAAACACTGATTAATTGTCTTTCAATCTGTGGATTGATCATGCAGTAGTGGAACAAGGAATCGGGAGAGTCGTGGCCCCTTCTGTCTCTGCTGCCCCTGCCCCTTCCCTCCAGGTCCAGCGATCTCAGTCTCCACAGGACCTTACACACTCAAGCATTGTCCTTGGTAAAATGTCTCCCTCCAACACCCTCAGTGGCATTTCAAATTATCTCAGGGCTCTGAGAAGAACCAGAGTCAGGCTACAGGTGATTTAAATACCCAAGATTTTTATCATGTTGCTTCTTCATAAATACACAGTTCTTTCCTGTCCTGTGGGGAACGTAAGTCCACTGTAATAAAGGGTACACTTAGAACGAATGCAATGGTTATACATTTTGTTGTTTCTTCCTAAATGTTAAATTTTAAAGAAAGGAGATAAAGTGAAATAAGAATAAGAAAGTTACTTTTTTTAAAAAAAAGACCTTAATTGTTCTAGGCTACTTTAGAAACACGTAGGAGAGAAATGAATACTTATCAAAATATAATGCTAAGAAATATTTATAGGGAAGCAGAAGGTGTTTAAAATTATTCATTTTGAGCCTGAATTCTTTAAAAATACACCACAAAAATGTAGCTTTCCCATGTCGATGATTGTGCTTGCACTGTGATTGCAAAATTCATTTCACTTGTAATTTGGATTTTAAAATATTTCTCTATGATCATATAAAGTGTTAAGTCTTACTCCGCAGTGTTTTAGATAATCTTTTAGTCAGGTAATGAATAGCACACAGTAGTGCAAAAATATACATTTTAATGTGCGCTCTTCTGAAGCCCATTGTTGGCCGCAGCCGGCTCTCGGAGACTCCTTGCGCGGAATGCGCTGGCCACATTCCGCCCCACACAAAGGCGGACTTTAGAGATGCACCTCCCACAAAGAGGTATTGATGGACCAGGAGTCAGACTTTGGACAAATGAACATTTCATTATAACACAGCCTAATTGTTAAAGCTCTTCTTATTGAAAAGAATAAAAATTTCATGAGTCATCGCAGTAGCTCAGCACAAACTCCTCCTCCTCTCCTCACAATGCCCAGAAAGAATGGCAGTTTTAAGTTTATCGCTGAATATTTGGAAGCTTTGGTCATTCCTTACGTTTGTGCTATGTGCATTGAGATATTTTATTAACTGTTACAAAATAATTAAGGTAATAATTTTAGATCAAATCTTATAAGCATAATTGTTAAAAATAAATAAATGGAAGTTCAGTAATCAGAGGCAAATGTAGCTCACTTAACAACAACCTGGAAGACCAGCCCTTCCATGTTAGGATCATATTCTACATGGTTATTAGGGATTTATATAGCCATCCTGAGACTTATCTGAGACAAAGAAAAGTGCTTTAGAAATTGTAAAGTTTATGTAAATGTAAAGGTACAAAATTTGCCCTGATATAAGTAATTACCACAATAACTTTTCATTTTGATATCTTTTTCAGTTTCTAGGAAAGATATGCATTTTATCATTATCCTAATATGTAAAAACTAACAGAGGAGATAGTCCAGATACAATGAGATCACTAATTTGTTGGCTTAGATGTCCTAACATTAATCAGGTCACTACATGTAACTGCTTGGAAGTTCAGCATATCAGAATGGCAGAAAGGTAAACATAAAACCACACAGAACAGGAAACACTGATCCTAAAGTCTTTACACTTGGATAGGCATTGCTAATGTGTTTCTGACAGAGATGGGGTTCAGACTCAGAATCTTTGCCAGTCTGGCACCCCAATTGGAGTTGGTTCTCAGGGTTTAAACCTATTTGAGATTAGAGACAATTTTTTTAAGTTCTCTTAAAAATGTTCCAAATGTTAGAAGACAGAGTTGTCATCTATAACTGTTGGTAAATTACATCACTTCTCGTAGAAAGTTCTGCAATGGTTACACTTTTTATTCAGACTAAAAAACCAGGTCCTTAAATGGCCTGTACAATCTCACCTTTATTGCCTTGTTTTTTTGGTTTTTCTCTTCATTTTGTTACTGGCATTGTGTGTTTCTCGAATACGCCAAGCATAGCCCTGTTTCACAATCTTTTTAATAACTGTACCCCCTGGTTAGAATGCTATACTCTAAAATGTTCACATCTTATCTACTCTGAGTCTTTACTAATTCTAGCCTTTTAACCTACTATTGGCCCACTGTCTGCTTTTATACAGCTGCCAAGGTAAGAAAGGTGTTTTGTCTTTCAATATGCCCTCTATGTAACAGCAGAACATGTGATTCTATATTTGTGTGACTAAAGTAATTCTATATCCCTATTTTCTTTTTTTTCACCCCCCCCTTACACCACACACACACACACGCACACACGCTCACACACTTTAGCACACAGTAGTTACTCAGTATTTTTTGTATCAATGCAAGAGAAAATGACTGGAAGGTAAGAGAGGAAATAGCAGAAAAACTCAAGTTACCTGGGAAGCAAATGAAACAAGAAATTCTTGGCCACATGAAGGAGTTTTTAAACTTCATCCTAAAAGCAGAGGGATATGGGAAAAATCTGAAAACCACAGTTCAAGTTTTAGAAAGATGGCTTTGACTATGTTAAGAACAGATTGGAAAAGATCCAGAGTCAACCTGTCAGTTAACTCAAGTGAACTGAAACTGTACCATTAGATGTAGATTTGAGAAAGAGTAGAAAAAGAAATGGACAAGCCCCAGAGACTGGTTAGAGAGGAAAAACAAAATAATGGGATTGTCAAGACAACCTAACGATTTCTGCATTGGACAGTCAGATGAATCATGAAGAAAAGCAATGCTGTTTTTGTTTGTAGTGACAAGGGGAGAAGTGATAGATTCAGTTTCAAGTACAAGTTTAAAATGCCTGTGAGGTATGCAAGTACGTCCAGGAGAAAGTTGCATATACACCCCTGATGCTCATGGGAGAAATCTGTTTAGAGACAGAGATTTACCACCAGATGATAGGTAATAAATAAAACTGTTTTTCACTGGTACAGTATCGGAGACCTGGCCTAGATCCCCAATCTCCCAAACAAGTGTATGGAGAAGGCTTAAATGAGACAAATGGTATGATATTAGGGCTCCAGGAGGATCAAAACCCTCTGCAGAGCTCATGACTCTGGGGCTAGGACAAGGACTATGACAAAGAGCTTCTCTGGGCAGTCTGTATTTATTACATTTCCAGACAAAGAGGAAATGTACTGAGGAAAGCACGGGAAATGGGCAGGACCTTGGGAGTCACTTCAAAAACTTCTCCAAGTAGTAAATTATGTCTGATCTCCATGATGACATTTATGGTAGGAGTGAGATGCCTGCTGGAGTGAGATGCCTGCAGCTGTAATCTCTATCTGCTTAATTGGGTTGGAGCCAGGTGTCCTCAGCTGTGGCCTTATCATAACCTTTGACGTATCTCTGGCCTCACAGGCCACTACAGGCCTCAACCATGACCAGTGATTCATAGAGGCTCACTTATGAATCAGCTCTCTTTGCCAGACAAGGGGCCTAGGCCTAGGACAGACTCACAGATAAACATAGAAAGCCAGTTAGTTAATTTTAAGTCCTGCTCAGAGCCACTTCGTAATGGTCTCCAACAGTACAGCTGAAAGGACCCCTGAAAATCCTGCTTCCATTGGCAAACTCTACAAGATTTCCTAGTTGGTTGGACTTTACCCAGTCTATAAACTGAGAAATAAATCACAAAAGATGGCTTATAAAACTTCAAAAAACATAACCTGATAATTTTTTCAGAATTGTTAAGGCCAGTATGATGGGAGAGACAACGAAGTGCAAGGCAGATAGCATAATTCTTTACACTCCAGTACAAATTTCACTTTCAGCTACTTGCAGGAAAATCGTCACCAGTTTTCTTGGGTGTCTTTGAGTAACAAACTCCCGTAGTAGATACTGTTGTCATTCAATACTGAATCCATAATGCCATTCAAGGAACTCACATACAATTGCCTTCCACCTCAAATTTAAATTGATTTTTCCAGTGGACACACCTTACCAATAAAACCTCACTAGCTTCTTCCCAGTGCTGACCTTTTATTGTAATTATACAGTGATGTCTATAGGAGGGTGGCCACGCAAGCCTTGGGTATGTTTTGTCTGGTTGTTTTATAGCACGAAAAATGTTTTTGTAAGCAATCTAACTAGCAGGTTTTATGTTTAGTTACAATACAGCACCTTAGCATGCATTGCCTTTCATTCTACCTACTTCTGGCATTTATGCTAAACATATGTCTTCTTCAGCTACTCAGCTTTTTACGTTTACTTTACAGCTTTAACATCAACAACAAAAGTGCACACATGGTATAGAAGTAGAAATGAAGAGGCAAAGATGAACTGATGCATGTGTTGGGCATTGGAAGTTGGAATCATTTTTAGAAAATCTTCCTCAAATGTTTTAGAAAAATAAAAATGGGATTCCATCTTGCCAGTAGACCTCACCCAGGGAAGTATATAATCAAAGACAATACATGATTTGCATATTTTTTGAATGTGTAGGTAATATGGTAGTAAGTGTGTAATGTTTGCAAATCACAATGCAAGACAGTAAATAGCATCAGTTCATCTTTGCCTCTTCATTTCTACTTCTATACCATGATGGTATGCACTTTTGTTGTTGATGTTAAAGCTGTAAAGTAAACGTTTAAAAAGCTGAGTAGTTGAAGAAGACATATGTTTAGCATAAATGCCAGAAGTAGGTAGAATGAAAGGCAATGCATGCTAAGGTGCTGTATTGTAACTAAACATAAAACCTGCAAAGGAAGACAGGAAACTATGCAGTGTCACAGAAATATTCAATCAGACTCTCATGTTAGAAAGAGTGTCTTGGCAGTAGTAGGATTATGGACTTGAAGGAAATAAAGTCATAAAATTTATCTCATTTTTATGGCATTGATATCTACACAAATTCAGAACTCACAATCAGACAGAAATCTCTACTAAAACTTTGACCCACAAACTCCTACTCTTTCATGTCCCCTAGTAAATATAGCCCTCATTCTTGTGAAGAGCATTGCCCCTCAATCTTTTTTCTTTACCCAAGCTTGACATTCCTCTTGGTTTGCCTTTTGTCCCTATACAGCCCGAAGCCCAAAGATCAACATTACAGCTACATACCTACTCCCTTGACCTGATTCCAACTTTTCTTTTTTTTCTTTTTTGCCAAACTTTAATCTAAGATATGCTCAACTAAATGCTCCTGTCTTTTGATTCCAAAAGCAGCTCCTTCTTTACCTATTAAATTCTTTACAAGTTCATAAATTCATTTAAGATCATGTCTTCATGAAATTTCCCTCATTATCCAAGCTAAAATGATTCTTTTGATGTCTCACATGCTACTTCCTTTGTGTGTTTTTGGCATGTATTTCATTGTGTTTTCTATTTGTCATTTGCAAGACCATTTTGCCTGATAGGATTTCCCTGAAAAACTGAAATGAAGATTGGTGTTAAATATGAAAACTACTTCTGTCACTGGTATTTTTCTATTTTCTTTTTTTTTTTTACTATTATTTTTCAAACTTGGTAAATAAATGTACTTAGGTGAAATATGTAGGATGCTTGGTTTAAATTATTCTTTATTGTATGTTTTCTACATGCGTACAAACAAATCCAGTGTAGACAAGTTTACAAGTTAATTATAAACGTATTAACAAGGCCTGAAGAAATATTAGGAGGATGTTATAAGGTTGGAGTATTTAAACCAAATTATCGGTGCTTGATGCTAGACTTAATGATGGAAAGATAAAATATTGGATTAAAGAACTTTTTGTTTTCAATTTCAGTACTACTAGCAGGTTTTTTTTACCATTTTCTGTGCATAATGACTTCTGTTCCACATAGTTTTCATGTGTTATTAACTTAATCTTCACAGAAATCCTATAAAAAAGCAGTTGCCACAATTTTATAGATCAGAAAATAAATGCAAAGATGTCCCAAAGTGTGTGTAATGAAAAGAGCTAGAGTCTAAGCAACTACAACTTAGATTTAGGCATCTTGATTCTAGAATTTGGGCATCTAACCCAGAAGCCTTATTCCACTCTTATGTTTGCTAAGTCTGTATAACCAAATTTCACACTTAATCAAGCTGCCTCAAGAAATGTACAAATGAGGTGGGAATTAATCACATTATAGGACTGTCCTTTTCCCTTAGAGAAATATATGGGAGTTATAATGTCTGTTAGAATAGAATATCTTAGCTGGTGATTGTGGGGAGAGGAAGTGAATTTTTTTCCACATTTATTACTTTACTCATGAGTAATATAATTCTACAAGATGATTGTAGAACAACACAGAAGAAAATTATAGGTTGGGCTTCCTGGTGTGGACCATAGTGCTGCAACTTACACTTAAACTATTTTAACTTTTAACTGTTTTACACAACAAAGTATTTCCAAGCCCATGAAATATCCAATTACTACAAGAAGACAATTTGACTAATAAGAAATCTATACTAGCATATATTCTTTGACTCAGTTATCCTCCTATTTTTCTTTCCTTGAATTACTATAAAACCTGTCATCCTACCACATCCTGTGTTATTTGGCCTTCATTTAAAGAAATGTATCTATAAGTGGAACACAAATGTGGGTAATGGTTCCAGGTGGGAAATGATTCCAGGATAAAAGGCTGTCATTTAAAAAGTATAGGATGCACAAAAGTCAATTTTAACTTCTCATGCATTACTCTGGCATATCAAAGAATAAGTTCCAGTTAGTGAACTTTTCACCTAAAAAGAAAAAGGCCATCCCTAGGAACATACACCTTGTTCTTTAGGTCTTAACATCCTGGAGGCTATTGTAGAAGCAAGACAATCAGAGGTAAGGAAATGAGGGTCAAAAGAAAGTGAACACCTTTTTAAAGACTTACACACAAGTTAATCAGTTGTTCCTGCCTTTACCTTCCTGACTTAAGCCGTGTTCTTTCCACTAAATGACTCAAGGAGTGAACAGAGAAAAGTCACTCAGAGGGCACAATGAAATAATTTTCAAGCTTTTCAGGTTCATAGCAGAACTCCACTCTCAGCACAGTATTATATATTTGATTTTCAACCGTTTTATCACTCCCCAAAATGAATGAAGAGGAATTTTAGATCCCACCGAATTTCTAGAGGTTAGGGTGTTTAATACAAATAGTTTAAAAGTAGGTTATGGAGAAGACAGAAAGAGAAGGTAGTATGGGGTAAGGGGTAGGGAGGAAAGTCCAGAAACATGGAAACTAAGACATTAATTCATTGAGTGACTTGAGTCAAATCAGTTCATTTATCTGTTCATTAGTTTTCTCTTCCATCAAATGTGGCAGTTGGACTAGACCAAGACCCTGTGGTCTAATGTTGATGTAAGTTCAGAAGTTCTCCAGAGAACATGATAGAGAAAATCATGTATATGGTTTCCTGGGTAGAGCCCCAGTGATACTCTGGAGCCTATGCTGTCTGAAATCAGTGGGGTATTTGTGCGTTATTTCTGCCCTCTCAGACAGGATTGAGAAGGTGGGTTCTCTGTGTTCTGCTCCACTTAGTAGATTGGACATGGTGTTCCCTCGTAAAATTTTTTACAAGGTGGAGTAGGACCGTTTCCTCTTAGGAACAAGTTGCCAAATAGTAAGTATAAATGAGGAAAATCTATACCCTGAAATTAATCTTTCAGGTAAATTGTATTTCATCACATTAAAAAGTGGCAGTAAATCTTATTAAGATAATAACTAGCCATTTGTGTGTTAGCTACTACTTATTTCACAACATGAAAGTACAAATGCTTTTGTATGTCTGTGTCTATCTATGGGGAGACTTGCAAGGGCTAAGGGATACTCAGACATGTGGTAAAACATTACTTCTGGATATGCTTGCTGTGGGGATATTTCTGAAAGAGATTAGCATTAGAATTGAACTCAAGCACAAGGCTCTTCCCCACATGGAAGAAAAAGGAAGAAGAAAGCTGAATTTATCTTCTGCATGAGCTAAGGCATCAACCACTGTCTGCTTTCCACAATCACTGGCAACCATGGTTCTCAAGTTTGTGAACACATATTAAGACTTACATGTTGGCTTCTAATTTCCAGGCCTTTGCACTCTGATTAAATTACATAATCATCTTTCTTGGTACTGCAGTTTGCTAAGAGTAGATTAGGGGATTTCTCCACCTCTACGTTTTCACAATCCAATTCCTCTCTCTCTCTCTTCTCCCTATCTATCTATCTATCTATCTATCTATCTATCTATCTATCTATCTCTGTGCATATATATAATATATATATATTGATTTTGCTTCTCAAGAGAACACGAGAAGTACATCTACGACAGATACATTACACACATATATATATTTATATATGCACACACATCTATATATATTTATACACATAGTAAGTCCCTTATTTGTAAACTAGTTCTGTTCTGGGAGAACATTAGTAAGTCAGATTGGTTCATAAGAAGGATAAAGTGAGTCTTATACACCTTTGACACAAATATTCAAAGTTTATTGCTTTGTGCTTTCTAGCATCTCCTCCACGTCACCGCTGCTTTTCCTCCTTCTTCCAGGAATCCTGGGCTCTGACTGAGCACTGAACTACTGCACACCATCGCACTGTGCAGTATCACACAGCAACACAGCTGTGACAATGTCTGGCAGACATGTGAGCTACTTCTGCGGTTTGTTCACACCTACAAATGTCCTGAATTCAAGGACCATTCCTACCTGCAAATGTTAGCAACTCAAAGGTTTGTAAGTTGGGGATTTACTTACACACACATTACAGTTATTAGTGACAAGACAGGCAGTTTGAGCTAAAAACAAATCATAATCATTAATTCTGAGTAATAGAAATCCATAGAATAATAGAAGCCCAAGCCGGGCGTGGTGGCATATACCTTTAATCCCAGCACTTGGGAGGCTGAGGCAGGAGGATTGG
The DNA here is from genome assembly GCA_004363535.1 of Dasyprocta punctata. Lineage (NCBI taxonomy): Eukaryota > Metazoa > Chordata > Mammalia > Rodentia > Dasyproctidae > Dasyprocta > Dasyprocta punctata. The sequence goes on along the minus strand of RJWM01016147.1, from coordinate 8,793 downwards.
TGTGAGTTCAAGACCAGCCTGGGCTACAAAGTGGGTTCAAGGCCAGCCTGAACTGCATAGTGAGATCCTGTCTCAAAAATAGGGCCAGGGATTTAGATCAGTGACATAAGCACCTGCCTGGCAGGTGCGAGGTTGTGAGTTCGATCCCTGGTACCAAAAAAAAAAAAAAAAAAAAAAGAAGCCCATCTCTCTCTACCATACATTATGATACTCAAATATGGATGGTTCTTTCTTTAAATAATTTGAAGTACCTACATATCAAATTTAATAACCTCTAAACTTTGAGTTCATAAGAACCACTTGAGAGCTGGTAGTAGCAATTTTGGCTACTGTCTTTAGACTTTGGAAATCTCTCTCTTAAGCATAACAGCTCAAAACCTTTACTGCAAATTGAAATAAAAATGGAGTCTGTTATGGTTTATAAATCATGTCAACTTGATTAATTATGGATTAATTATGTTGTACATCCTGGGCTGTAGAGCACAAGTAGTTACCTGTTCATTTTGTCAATTTGAGAAGGTCAGAAGTTTAGCTGCGAGACTCAGCAGAGAGCTAGGGTTCTTACTTAGTAAATATCCTCATCTTGAGCAAAGGAAGGCAAGCATGTTTGTGAAGCTACACCCACCCTGGAGGGAGGGGTTGTGCTGTATACAATATAAGGAAGGAAAAAAGAGGCTTGCTCTTGTCCCTTTTACTTTGGCTGCTTTATGCTCTGGCTGTTGCCTTGAAGTATTGCCTCAGTGCCATGCCACCCTGCCTTGGAACCAGCTGTTTATGGACTGAAACCTCCAAAAACTGTAAGATAGATAAACTTTTCCTTCCCTAATTTTGGGTGTCAGGTGTTTTGTCTCAGCAAAGAGGGAAAAGTAACCAAGACAGAGTAAAAAATGCTACTGCCTGGTTCATTCTGCATTGTGGCTTATCTACTGGGATTTTAGATACTCTCTGGAGGACTTTAACAGGCAGATACAGTTGGTAACCACTGCTCTAGGAAATGAACCTCTCAATTATTTGTTTGACAAATTTCCCAGGTTGATTTTTATCATTAGGAAACTCTGATAGTCAATCATGATCTATGTCCAGAATGTCTTCAGAAACCACATGGATTGATTATGTTGTAGATCCTGATGCCACATCATGCTTAGTTCCTGGTTCACATTCACTTTAATGTACATGCCTAATTTTCGAAGCAATCATTTTGTTACATCGTAGCCTTCCCATCTATAGTTTCTTTCAAACAGGTACATTCTTGAACTGCATCCTAGAGATGATGAGTTAGAATCTCTGAAGATGGGGTTCGGGAATTTGTCTAATAAGCTTCCTCAGTGATTCCTGTGTACAGCAAAGTTGCAAAGCAAGTGTTTAAAAAGTGGGTGGAACATAAAGGAAGAAAAAGCAATGAGTTAATTGTAGAATCCCAAGAGGCACACATAACCATCCTGGTATTTCCTCTTAGTCACAACACTTTTTACAGAATTAAGCCTTACTATTCTGTAGCAACTCTAAAGAAAACCTCTCACAAAGCTTAGTGTTTGGACTGTGAAAACTGCACACATGAAAAGTTGTAATGGATCATCGGTCAATGTGATTTCAGTCTGTCACTCAACAAGTACAATTCACTATATATAAGTGTTAAACTTGAGGACATGGCTTAGAAGTAGGGTTGGCAGCATTGCCACTTTATAGCTCTGGGGTCTTGCTGAGGTTTCCACATAACATATGAAGTTGACAAAATAAATACATTTGATAGAGGAAAACAAAACAAAACAAACAAAACTTTAAATTTTTTATTATAATCTTCTAATTGTAGATTGAGTTATTTTTATTTTTGCCAAAAAGTAAATGACATAAAATCATTTTATATAAAATACCCATTTGTTTAACATATGCTCACAGCCGCTAGACTATATGGAAACCGCATAGTCTGTCTCATTTTCCACTGTACAACTAACATTTGCCACTGCACCTAACATATATGGAATTGAAAGTATTTGCTGACCTAATTCCAGCTCTATGACTTGTTATATATTGTCCAAATATGAAAATCTGAAAAAATTTTCACTTACGTGTGCAATTCATAGTGACATGGAAAATAATAATAGAAACTACAGCAGCTGCAATAATCTATTAGCTATAAAACTGGAAGTAATATGTCACATACAGGTACAAATATCCGATGTTGAATGTGATCATTATGTATATCTAAATCGCACCAATAAACTTAATAAAAACTTTTTTAAAACCTGGAAGTAGAAAATAGACAAACACTTTTTATGGCACTTATTCAAATTTAAATGTAAAAAGTTATGTTTCTGACTACCTCATCAAATACCTCAAAGTCCAAAGTAGGTATTTATTTTTTTATTTTAAAAAAGCAAGACAGAAAAGCTGGGCGTGGTGGTGCACGCCTTTAATCCCAGCACTCGGGAGGCTGAGGTAGGAGGAGCGTTGTGAGTTCAAGGCGGTCTTGGGCTACAACGCGAGCACAAAGCTGACCTGAGCTACATAGTGCAACCCTGCCTCAAAAAACTAGGGCGGGGAATTTGGCTCAGTGGCTTAAGTGCCTGTCTGGCATGAGCGAGGTTGTGAGTTCGATCCCTGGTGCCGCAAAAAAAAAAAAAAAAAAAGCAAGACAGAATAAAGGATAGAAATAATACAGTTTAAAAAAGGTAAGAAATCAACACTAGTTAGTATATTGCATATTGTTATCTTAGAAATTGTTGTTCAGCTTACAAGACCCAGACATAAAAAATGATCACACAATCACAAAATGTTCTTTTTGATGAACTGAGAATTAGTAGTATAATTATCTATCTTGCATACATAAACATACATACAGTTATATGCTTATACCTACATACATATAATGTTTTCCTTTCTTCCCTTTCTCCTTTCCCTCATCCCAGTTGTTCTTTCCTTTTGAGCACTTTCTTTCCCTTTCATTAAGTACAATATCTATTGTACATTTTGGATCTCATTACTCTTTCAGTTTTTTATAATTATTACTTATTTTTTACACTAGGGAAACAGTATGGTATTTACAAATGTGAATCTGATTTATTTCACTTATGAGTATAGTCTCAAGTTGCCTCCATTTACCTATAAAAGCCTCAAGATTAAAGTAGATATTTAGCTAGATATCTACATTAGCCCCCCTGCCTTTGGCTATATAGCTACATGATAATCATCTATATCTCTATATTAAAACTGAAAGACTATTTAAAGACATTCATGTGATTTCATGACCAAATGTAGATTTAAATTTGATGGTTTATATGCTTTAAGCTTTGCTTTTGTTAATTTATTTCTTTGGTGTTTTATTCTCTACTACTGTTATCATCTATTTATTTAGAAAAAGATGATAAGTGAGTGGACTTTCTCCTAAGTTAGAACAGTGATAGGAATATGCTGCACACACAATATTTCACACTAGAAATACAGTACAGTACAGCAGGTGTGGTCACTGCACTGGTCCAACTTTAGTTGCTAAATTTATCACTGTTTTAAAACATTGTACGGGTCAATGTCCAGTTCATAAAGACTTCTTAAGTATGCAATTGTTAATTAGGTGGACTCTAGATCTCATGGAGGTTGTAACTGCAAGAGACAGCCCACATCCCTAGTACTAGCAGACACAGAGTCAGATTTATTGAATTTTTGAACCTCATGGGAAGCACTCTGTGTGGGGGGAAAAGGGTTAATAAACTGGATTTTGCAAATGTCTGAAACCACAAACTGAAACCTCACTCAACAACAGAAAGGATTTCCACTGCAGGAAGGAGGAACCATGGAGGTGGCTCCCAGGATAGAAAATTGTCTTTCTTCCTCCTGCAGCCTCTTGGATCCCTTCTTGGCAAAGCCTAACATAGACGCAGCTAGAAAAGCAGAAATGTCAATGCCTTGTCTCAAATATGAATTCCAAAACAGACAAGAGAAAGTCAGTTTGAAGCTAAGAGGTAAGTTACTAACTGGTGCAGGTAGCATAGTGAAAAGAATTAGCCATTGTAGATAAGAGATGGGGCTGGTAATTTGCCTAAATAGTTCCTTACCCCATTGGTAGCTGTGTCATTTCTTTACTTATGCTTGATAAAATCAATTACTCTAGGTATAAAATAGGAGCAAAATGTTAACATCATGAACTTCTTGTGAGAATGACATTTGATAATGAAATAAATTGCTGAATTTATTGCCAGGTATACAAGTGTGCAAAATAGTATGCATTTTAATTGCACTATATTATGAGAAAGTGCCTTGATTTCTTTTCTTAAAGTGAAAACTTCTGACTATAGTGTAGATCCATGGCTCTCTATGAGATTCTAATACAGTATCTGAAATCTTGTATCTACAACATACCTAGAAGTTGAAATGTGCACTTCAAAGAACAGGGTTCTGCTATAATTCATTAATTCATCATTCCCCTATGATGTACCAGGTCCCTGTCATTATAGAACACATGATTTAGCAGAAGATAAAGACAAATGAACAGTTGCATTAATATTAAAGACCAGGTTAGCAGAAGAATAGCCATGCAATAGAGAAAGACAATCAACCTCAGCAAGGGTTCTGAGGATATTTAATGAGGAAGAGAAACTTAAACTGAGACATTTAAGGGGATAGTCAGATCTGCTAAGAAGAGAGGAATGCTGCATGCTTTTTAAAATTAAAAATGAAGAATTTGCAAGAAAAAGTTTGACAACATTAGAAACAATGAAGAAGCTAGGATTTAAAGACCATAGTATAAGCCTTCAGATAGGACCGGGGATATAGCCCAGTGGTGCAGTGCCTGCCTGGCAAGTACAAGGTCCTGAGGTTGAGTCCCAGTATCAAAGAAACAAAAACAAAAACAAAAACATCTTCAAATAGCAGGGTAAGAATGTTTACTCCCATTCTTGAAAGAACTAGAGCAATATCATATGCTTTTTTTCAATCCTCTTCAGTGCAGTGCTGAGTCATAGCTCAAATACACTGTTAGAAAGTCTATTTCCATAGATTTGCATTATTATGGTTCAGGGCACATCTGATGAAATTAGCATCTGTAACCTCATGGAGGCCTTGATGTTATCATCTGAGCACCTTGTCTTAATGGAAGAGAGATTACAAAGTAGGAAAGGAAGTTAACCCTGCTGGCCCTGTGTGTTTGTGTGTGTGTGTTTGCATGTGATCTACTCTCAAAATTCTGTCAAGTATCTCATATATATTATATACACCATATTTTTTGTGCACTTTTACACAGGTCAGTGATGTGATGATTGTTCAGGGCCTCACATTTCCCCCTGCCCTTGGAATTTGGTTTGATTATACACCCACTGTATTACAAAGATGAAAGAACTATTGTTATAAACATCTCTACGCAGTTATTATTTCAGTGTGTGACAAATTAAATCTTTATATTCAGTTTTCACACAAGATGTTAATCATTGTACTATGTCATTGATTAGGAAACTTAACCTCAGTGCAATTCCAGGCGCACCTTCAATTATCTCGTATTCTCTGAGGCATAAGTCATATTCTTCATAGCTAGTTCTATGTAAAATAGGTAAGATATTTATCTTGAGGCCCATTTCAAGGATTGTACAACTGATAATTGTGCCAATGTTTTCAAAGCTGTGTGGTTTTCCCTGCCAGACCAGTTTATTGCACAAGATTAACATTGGAACAAAAGAATACACGCATATATAAGTGAGAAGTACTGGTGATAATCATTTACAATTTGTGACTTCTAACTTCACTAGGAAGGTAAGAATGTTTTCAAATACCTTCTATCAGAAAGGAAATGATGTAAAATACAAATTATTCTATATTTGTGTATAGGTATTTTTTGAGTAAAAACTAGCTTGGAGTTGAATAACTAGAAGATACAAATTCTTGATGTCTTAATTTTAGCAGAGATAACACACAATCAAAAAAGGAACTAACCATAACATTCATAGGATAGGCATAAATTGTTCAGTAATTAAATGAGGAAAAGACTCAGAAAAAAGAAGTGATTTGTTTCTGAAGTCACAAAATAGAGATGCCAGAGACAAGTTACTCCTCTTAGTCCAGGTAAAATCTGCAGATAGCATTGCGAAGCATCATGTTTGGGAAATATAGGAAGAATTCCCAGTTCCTCAGGAGTGTAGTTAGTATAGATCCCAACTCTTCATAGGTTTATACTAAGAAGTAATATATAGGAGAGTCATACGCTGATGGTCTTTTTGATAAAAACATATCATTCTAAGATTTCCAGACACACATGTGCACACACACACACACATTTGTGATTTGTTTTGAAAATATTTTTTTTGGAGAACAAAGAAGGGAAATGTTACAAATTAAAGGCAAATATGATGTAGTTAATTTTTGCAATAGAATAAAATAAATATTTACCAAATTACCATTTTTATTGCAACATTAAGCATGTGGGACCTATCTATATTCTACTACTCAAGGCCATCACCTATGTCAGATTGTTCAAAAATTCAAAAACTGAAACCCTTGGTTTAAGATGCTATGTCTAAGATACTTTTAAAATACTGATCATCTTTCACTGTTTTGTACGCATTTGTTATTATGTATTTAAATTACAGAGAGAAATACAATAGCATGTAGTGAGCACACTCAGTGATACTAACTTATCCTTTTGTTTAAGGAAACATTTTTCATTACAGATGCAGTTATTCTTCAAGTGTTTCACTTTAAAATGTTTCTTGAAATTTTTAATTTCTCTGCAATGTTTCCTAGTTTTCTATATGCAAGTCTTATGAATTTGGGGGTGAGATTTATCACTACTTTATATTTTAATGCTCTAGCAACTGATGTGTCTTGTTTTCATTTGTTACCATGAATTGGAAGTGTAGTTGTTTTTTGATAAATATTTTAAAAAATTTAAACCCAGTCATGTTTTAGGTGAGCCACACTTAGGCTATTACCATAAATAAGTACTAACAGTAAGACTTATTAAGTGGGCACCTAAGGTTCTAAATGACACTGGTTTTCTAATTATACACTTCAGAAACTAAGACATCTACAGTGGTAGGAAAGAAGTGCACTTAATTTGTGAGAGTTCTATCAACAAAGGCTGTGGGAAGTACTGTGACTCTTTGTCATGTTTTAGTTGTTATTTTCACTGTTGCAGGCCAAACCTATGCTAATATATGCAATTATGAATCTATATTATCTACAGAATATGAGACTATATTGCATCTTACAATTTTCTTTTTGTACTGGGACTTGAACTCTGGATGTTGCGCTTGCTGGGCAGGCACTTGTGCAGCTGAGCTGTATCCCCTGCTATACTGTGTCTTAGAATCTTGGCAATTTTTCTAAAGTATAAAGCTTCTCACATAGGAGTGTCTTTGAATATGATTTTAATAGGCAGAATAAAATATATAGTTCTATTTTTATAGACCAGGCAATACACCACAGCTGAGGTTCCAAATACTTTAAGTCAATAGGAAGATTATATTTATTACTAGATTATATAGATTTCTACTTCTAGACAAGTGTTATTTGATCCATCACTTATTCAAGATTTATTGCCCTACTCAATTATTCAACAACTGTTTTGCATCCTAAACCCTTAGGATAAATGCCTTCAGTAGTTTGATTATCTTGCTTCAAAGATGTTTTTGAAACATATATTTTATATGAAGTCATAGGTTGTGGCTAATATTGTAAAAGATTAGTTTGATTTGAAAGTAACTATACATACTGTTGTTTCAAATATTTTTAAATGTAACTGCCTAAAGTAGTATTGTCATTCAACTATGTTTTGGAATATCCTTCAAGAATGCTTCCATTTCTCAAAGTAGGTTTGAAAGTTTTTGTGTTAGTTACTCTTCTCTCATTGTTGAGACAAGATATTCGGCACTCAAAGTTAAAGGAGGAAAGGTTTATTTAGCTTACAGTTTTTAGGGGTTTCAGTCCATATCAGCTGGCTTCAGGGCAGGGTTCTGTGGCAGAAAAGAAACAGTTCAGGGCTGTGGAAGACAGCAAAAGCAACAAGAGCAAAAAGGGAGGAGAGTGTGAGCAAGCCTCTTTCTCTCTCTTATATTACATGCAGGTTACCCACCCCAGGGCGGGTGTAGCACTCACACCCATAATCCCAGCATTGGATCATGAATCAATGACAAACTCTAGAAGCCCACCCTCATGACTGCATGAGGTTTTGGGGGAATATCTAGACACAAACCATACAGTTTTCTACCTGCAATGGTTTCTAGAGCATGTTAGCAAGCCATAGTAAACATATAAAAATGTTCCTTAGTAGTGATTACTTTTTGACAAGCATATGTCTTTATTCACTTCAATTACCTATTTAGTTTTCTGCATTTTGCTCAGAATTCTATTAATTGCTAACAAGCAAACTCATTCAAAGAGACAAAGATTTCTTATCATTGATCATACTCCTGAGAATTGTACGATAGGCCCTGATAACAACTCTTTGAGGTTAATTTTGCCTTTCTTTGGCAAGTGACCACTATGGAAACATGCATTTGTTCAAGGGAAGTACCTTATAGGTAAACATTGATTAGAACGTCAGTTTTTGTTAAAACAAGTTGCTTCATTAATTCACATTTCTTAATATAGGTGTTGAGAATAAAAGTATAATCCCTGTGCTATTTAGTTACTTGTAGATGCTCCAAGACAATGCAACTCTTACTGCCACTTCATACAAGCTTTAAAGTAATATTTTGAAACTAATTTTAAAGAAATAAAGGATTCACAGGCATTTTTGTTAATTGATGAAATCAAGGCTAACCAAAATGAATGTTTCTGTCACATAAATTACTGAAAATATCTTTGTGTGAT
>RJWM01016146.1:0-46246 GCA_004363535.1 Dasyprocta punctata | reverse complement strand
TTTATATGCATAGATTTTGTTTCAGTTCATCACACAAATGCAACAATGCGATGGTTACATATGTATGACTTATTTAGTTCATTGAGAAGTATATTTTCAGTATTCATCCTTTTAAGAGAGAAAATGTCTAGTTTATTGTTCTTTATAGCTGGGTAGTATTCCATTATGTAGAAATACCACATCTTTTTTATCCATTGCTCAGTCAAGGGGCATTTAGGTTATTTCCAAGATCTAGCTATTTATGAACTGGGCAGCTATAAACATAGGTGTACATATGTCACTGTGGAAGGATGCTTTTAATTCTTTTGGGAAGATACCCAGAAGGGAAATAGCTGGGTCAAATGGGGCCTCCAATCCTAGGTTTTTGAGGAATCTCCACACTGACTTCCATAGTGGTTGCACCAGACTACATTCCCACCAACCATGGAGAAGGGTTCCTTTTTGCCCACAGCCCTTCCAGCATTTGTTATTGGTTGACTTCTTCCCCCCCCCCCCCCCGCACCGGGGGTTGAACTCACAGCCTCGCACCTGCCAGACAGGTGCTTAAGCTGCTGAGCCAAACTCCCGGCCCTGGTTTTTTTGAAGCAGGGTCGCACTATGCAGCTCAGGCCGGCCTTGCGCTTGCGTTGTAGCCCAAGTGGGCCTCGAACTCACAATGCTCTGCCTACCTCAGCCTCCCGAGTGCTGGGATTAAATTGGTTGACTTCTTAATACTAGCCATTCTTTCTGGGGTGAGGTGAATCTCAGTGTTAACTTTCATTTGCATTTCTCAAATGGCCAGTGCTGTTGGACATTTTTTCACATATTTGTTTGCTGTTTGTACTTCTTCATCTGAGAAGTGTGTGTTCATCTCAGATGCCCATTTTTGGATTGGGTCTTTAAATCTTGGGGGACTGATTTTTTAAAAATTCTTTGTAAGTTTTCAATATTAATCCTTTATCTGAGGGACAGTAGGCAAACATTTTCTCCCAGATTGTGGGTAGTCTCTTCACACTGTTGGTGGTTTCTCTTACTGTGCAAAAGCTTTTCAGTAGGATGAGATACCATTTGTTGATTCTTTCTGATAATTCCTGTGCAGTCTGGCTTTTATTCAGAAAGTCTTTGCCTACACCAATGTCTTCAAGAGTTTTACCTACTCTATCTTCCAGCAGATTTAATGTTTCTGTTTTAATGTCGAGATCTTTAATCCATTTAGATTTTAACTTAGTACATGGTGAAAGATATGGGCCCAATCTTAATCTTCGGCATGTGGAAAGCCAGTTTTTCCAATGCTATTTATTAAGAAGGCCCTCTTTCTTCCAGCGAATGTGTTTGGCACCTTTGTCAAAGATAAGGTAGCTTAGTGTGTCCAGAGTGGTTTCTGGATCTTCTAATCTATTCCATTGATCCTTGGGTTTGTTTTTTTGCCAATACCACACTGTTTTTATCACAGTAGCTTTATAGTATAATTTCAGGTCACGAATTATGATGCCCCCTGTCTTGTCTTTGTTGCTCAGGATTGCCTTTGCTATTGTAGGTCTCTTCTTGTTCGAGATGAATTTTAGGATTGTTTTCTCTAATTCTGTAAGATATGTTATTGGTATTTTGATTGGAATTGCATTGAATCTGTGTAACAGTTTTGAAGTATGGCCATTTTGACTATATTGATTCTTCCTACCCAAGAGCATGGGATATCTCTCCATCTTCTAATATCCTCGTCAATCTCCTTTTTCAGTGTACCATAGTTTTCAGTATAGAAGTCTTTTACATCTTTTGTTAGATTGATTCCTAAATATTTCACTTTTTTGGATGCTATTGTAAAAGGTATTGTTTCCCTAATTTCTCTTTCAGTGAGACTGTTACTCATGTACAAAAATGCTATTGATTTTTTAGTATTGACTTTGTAACCAGCTACATTGCTAAATCTGCTTATTAAATCTAGAAGTCTCTTGGTGGAATTTTTGGGATTTTCTAGGTCGAGTGTCATGTCATCTGCAAATAATGCTAGTTTAACTTCTTCCTTTCCTATCTTTATTCTTTCTATTTCTTTCTCTTGTCTAATTATTCTGGCTAAAGTTTCCAGAACTATGTTGAATAAGAATGGAGAGAGTGGACATCCTTGTCTTGTTCCTGATTTTAGAGTGAAAGCTTTCAGTTTTTGTCCATTTAGCATGATGCTGGCCATTGGTTTGTTATAGATAGCTTTTATCAGATTGATATAAAGACCATTTATTCCAATTTTCTGTAGAGTTTTTATCATGAATGGGTGCTGGACTTTGTCAAAAGCTTTTCTGTATCTATTGAAATAATCATATGACTTTTATACTTGGCTCTGTTAATATGATGTATTACATTTATGGATTTACATATGTTGAACCATCCCTGCATCCCTGGGATGAATCCCACTTGATCATGTGTACAATCTTTTTGATGATTTGCTGCAGTCTATTTGCCAGTATCTTATTAAGAATTTTTGCATCAATGTTCATTAGGGAGATGGGCCTGTAATTCTCTTTCTTAGTTGGGTCCTTCTCTGGTTTTGGAATCAGAGTGATGCTTTCTTCCAAAAATGAATTGGGGAATATTACTTCCCTTTCAATTTCATTAAAGTATTTGATAAGTAGTGGTGTTAGGTCTTCACTAAATTTCTTGTAGAATTCAGCAGTGAATCCATCAGGGCCTGGGTTCTCCTTCGTTGATAAGTTTTTAATTACATCTTTAATTTCATTTATCAATATTGGGTTGTTTAGGATTTTTATATCATCTTAATTAAACTTTGATAATTCACATGTATCTAAGAATCTGTCCATTTCTTCTATATTTTCCATCTTATTAGAATACAAGTTTTCAAAGTAGGTATAGATAATTTTCTGGATTTCTGCAGGGTCTGTTGTGATTTCACCCTTTTCATTCCTAATTGCATGGATTTGAGTCCTTTCTTTCCTTTTTTTTGATAAGGTTGGCCAAGGATTTATCAATTTTATTTAATCCTTCAAAGAACCAACTGTTTGATTCATTGATTCTTTGTATTGTTTTTTTAGTCTCCAGTGTGTTAATTTCTGCTCTGATCCTTATAATTTCCTCCCTTGTATGAGCTTTTGGTTTAGTCTGCTCTTCTTTTTCTAGAAGTATGAGGTTCAGCATTAAGTTGTTTATATGTGCTTGTTCTGTTTTCCTATTATGGGTATTTACTGCTATAAATTTCCCTCTTAAGACTGCTTTCATTGTGTCCCACAAATTCCAGTATGTTGTAGCATCATTGTCATTCAACTGTAAAAACTGTCTAACTCCTTTAATTTCATCTATGACCCATTGATTGTTCAGTAGTGTGCTATTTAATTTCCATGTGTTGATGAAGTTCTTGTGGTTTCCTTTTGCATGGATTTCCAATTTCATTGCACTGTGGTCTGACAGTATGCATGGGATAATTTCAATTCCTTTACATTTACTTAAGCATGTTCTATGAATCAGCATATGGTCTGTTTTGGAGACTGTTCCATGTGCAGCTGAAAAGAATGTGTATTCTGATGCTGTAGGATGAAAGACTCTATAGACATCTACTAAGTCCATTTGCTCAAAAATTTGATTTAATTCTAATATTTCATTATTGATTTTTTATCTAGTTGATCTGTCTTTTTGTGACAGCAGGGTAATGAGGTCTCCCAATACAATCATATTAAGGCTTATTTGATTTTTCATGTCCATTAATAATTGTTTTATATGACTGGGTGCACTAATATTTGTTGTGTATATATTTATGATTGCTATCTTTTCCTCTTGGATTATTCCCTTTACCAAGATATAGTGACCTTCTTTGTCTCTCTTAATCAGTCTTAGATTAAAATTAACTTTATCTGCAAATAGAATAGCAACCCCTGCTTTTTCTGAACTCCTGCTGCATGGAGTATTGTTTTACATCTTTTGACTTTCAGTCTATGGGTATGTTTTTGAATTAAATGTGTTTCTTATATACAGCATATTGTTGGATCTTGCTTCTTGATCCATTCTGCCAGTCTATGAACTAGACAATAAATTAACAAAGAAATATCAGAACTAAACCAAACTTGTGAATGAAGGGACTTAGTAGACATTTATAGAGTGTTCACCCAGCAATATCAGAATACACATTCTTCTCAGTGGCACATGAAATATTCTTTAAAATAAACTATATATTAGTCCACAGAACAGGTTAAGTAAATGTAAGTGAACTGAAATTATCTCATGCATTTTATCTGACCATAGTGCAATGAACTTGGAAATTAATGGAAAAAGAACCCATAAAAATCCCATAAACACATGGAAATTAAATAACTTTCTCCTGAACAATCAATGGGTCACACATGAAATCAATGAAGAGATTAAAGAATATCTACAAGTAAGTGAAAATGCAAGTACCACATGCCAAAACCTGTGGGACACGATGAAAGCAGTCCTCAGAGGGAAATTTATTGTGAAGAATACTCACATCAGGAAAACAAAATGTGCACAAATAAACAACCTAATGTTAAAACTCAATCTTCTAGAAAAAGAGGAGCAAGACAAATCCAAAGGCCACACAAGGAAAGAAATTGTAAAGATCAGAGCAGAAATTAATGCAATTGAGACTAAGAAAACAACACAAAGAATTAATCAAAAAGTTGGCTCTTTGAAAGAAAAGTGATAAACTCCTAGACAGCATTATCAAACAAAGAAAAGGAAAGACTCAGATTCATGCATTGAGGGATGTAAAGGGTGAAATCACTTGAGATCCTATGGAAATCCAGAAGATCATCAACACCTACTTCAACATCCTTTACTCTCATAAAATGGAAAAAACACAGAAGAAATGGAAAGGTTTCTAGATATGAATGAAATACCTAAGGCTAATAAAAAAGATACAAAAATTCTGAATAAACCAATACCAGTTAATGAAATGGAAAATGAAATTTAAAAATTTCCAAGAAAGAAAAGCCCAGGCCCTAATGGATTCACTACTGAATTCTTCAGGAAATTTAGAGAATATTTAATGCTGATACTCCTCAAACTCTTTAATGAAATAGAAAGGGAAGCAATATTCCCTAACTTGTTCCTGGAGGCAAGTGTTACTCTGATTGCAAAACCAGAGAAAGACCCAACTAAAAAAAGAGAACTAAAGGCCAATCTCCCTAATGAGCACAGATGCAAAACGTCCTCAATAAGATATCAGCAAATGAAATGCAGCAAATCATCAAGAAGATTTTACACCATGACCAAGTGGGATTCATCCCAGGAATGCAGGGATGGTTCAACATATTCAAATCAATAAATGTAATACACCAGATCAGCAGAACCAGAGAGAAAAATCCCATGATCATCTCAATAGATGCAGAGAAAGTTTTTGATAAAGTCCAACACTCATTCATGAAAAAAACCCTACAGAAAATGGGAATAGATGATCTTTGTCAATCTGATAAAAGCCATCTATGACAAACAAATAGCCAACATCATACTAAATGGACAAAAACTGAAAACTTTCACTAGAAAATCAGGAACAAGACATAGGTGTCCACTATCACCACTCCTATGCAATATAGTTCTGGAAACATTATCCAGAGCAATTAGACAAGAGAGAAAAATAAAAGTAATAATGATATGAAAGGAAAAAGTTAAATTATCATTATTAATAGACAACATGCTATTCTACATAGAAGACTCCAAAAACTCCACCAAAAGAGTTCTAGATTTACTATCCAAATTCAATACTGTAGCTAGATACAAAACCAGCACTCAAAAATCAAAAGCATTTCTGTTCACAAACAACAAACTCACTGAAAGAGATGTTAGGGAAACCACACCTTCCACAATAGCATTCTACAAAATGAAATACTTAGAGATCTATCTAACAAAGGAAGTAAAGATCTACATAATGAAAATTACAATACCATGAAAAAGCAGATCAAACAGGTTGTCAGAGAATGGAAATATACCCCTTGCTCATGGATAGGAAGAACCAACATAGTGAAAATGGCCATACTCCCAAAATTTTTATACAGATTTAATGCAATCCTGATCAAAATAACATTAGCATGCCTCACAGAACTAGACAAAACATTCCTAAAATTCATTTTGAAACAGAAGAGACATAGAATAGCAAAAGCAATTCTGGGCAACATTGGCAAGGCAGGAGGCATCACAATCTGTGACTCAAAATTATACTTCAAAGCCACTGAGATAAAATCAGCATGGCATTAGTGAAAAAACAGATCTGGGTTTCTGTGGAATAGATTAGAAATTGCAGAAACAACTTCAGAGTCACCTTGTCTTTGACAAAAGGGCCAAACATGTTCACTGGAATAAAGATAGCCTTTTTAATAAATGGTGCTGGAAAAACTGGCTCTCTACATGCTGAAGTCTAAAACTAGACCCATGTCTATCACCATGTACTAAACTAAAGTCAAATGGATCAAATATATAAATATTAAAACAGAAACACTAAATCTACTGGACGAGAAAGTAGGTAAAAATCTTAAAGACATAGGGGTAGGCAGAGAGCTCATGAATAAAACCCAAACTGCACGGGAAACACCAAAGAATCAACAACTGGGATCTCATTTCATTAAAAAGCTTTTTCACATCAAGGAAATCACCAACATAGCAAAAGACAACCACCAGAGTGTCAAAAATTTTAGCCAATTGTCCCCCAGACAAGGGAGTTATCTGTAGAACATATAAAGAATTGAAGCTGGGCGTGGTGGTACACACCTTTAATCCCAGCACTCGGGAGGCTGAAGTAGGAGGAGCATTGTGAGTTCGAGATCTGCTTGGGCTACAGCGTGAGCAAGGCTGGCCTGAACTACATAGTGTGAACCTGCCTGGAAAAAATAGGACCAGGAGTCTGGCTCAGTGGCTTAAGTGCCTGCCGGGCAGGCGCAAGGTTGAGCTTGAGCTCCAGCCCTGCAAAAAAAAATTGAAAAAAAAAAAATTGAAAAAAAATTGTAAAAAACTCAAACCTCCCAAATTCAAAGACCCAATCCAGAAGTGGGCATCTGGGACAAATACACACTTCTCAGAGGAAGAAATGCAAATAGCAAATAAATACATGAAAAAATGTTCAACAACAGTGGTCATTCAAAAGGTACAAACTAAAACAACACTGAGATTCTATATCACCCCACAAAGAATAGCTATATTCAAGAAATCAACCAATAACAAACACTGGAGGGGTTATCGGGAATAAGGAACTGTTTTCCACTCTTGGTGGGAGTGTAGACTGGTGCAATGACTGTGGAAATCAGTGTAGAGATTCCTTAAAAAACTAGGAATATTGGTGCCATTCGATTTAGCTGTTCTCTTCTGAATGTTTTCCCAGAAGAATTAAAATCATCGTACTACAGCTATATATGTGCACCCATGTTTACAGCAGCACAATTTGTAATACCTAAATCTTGGAAGCAACCCAAATGCCCATCAACTGAGGAGTGAATAAAAAAGATGTGGCCTTTTTATAAAATGGAGTACTACTCAGGCATAAAGTAGGATAAACTTGAGACTTTTGTAAATAAATGGCTGCAACTTGAAACCATACCCATAAGTGAAATAAATCCTACTCACATGTGTACACATCTTATTGTCTCCCTAGTATAAGAAATTGAAAGAGTAAATAAGATCCAAAATGTACACTAGATACTGCAAAATGGGAAGTAACTGCTCAAAGGGAAAGAGAAACTGGGATGGGAAAAAGGAAAAAAGAAGGAAGGGAAAAGGAAAAAAAAGTATATATGTATATTTATATATTCATATATAATAATTAAAATAGTGATACTACTATTTTCTATTAATTCATTGAAAAGAAAATTTTGTGCTTATATTGATTGTTCCATTTTTCATGTCTATGGCTTGTAATCTGAGCAACTACTTTGAAAATCACAATATACAATGTATTAACCATTGTTACTCTCCTATTACCTTGCTTTGAAATTTCCTGTCATTGTTTTCTTTGAGTTTTTCTCTTTTTAACAAAAAAGGACCAGATATGCAGGAAGTTCCTTGTCTCGTTGCTGCGAGGGACAAGGCCATAGATCCCCACTGCAGGAAGGAAGCAGCCCTACCGATTCCCTGCAGCTCAGTGAGACCCGTGTTGGGCAGCTGCAAGACTCAGAACTCCCGGGTTTCATAACAGTGAGATAGGCTTGCGGACAGAACCAGGGTCGGGTCCGCGTCCCGCGCGGTGCCCAGCACAGCTCCCTGGGACCGGGAGGCCTTGGCCCCCACCCAGTAAAGGAGTAGACTCCACCTGCACGCCCCGGGAGGCCGCCCTTCCTTGCTGTGCACGGGACACAGCCCACTGCGTCCCGCGATCCTGCACGCCGCGAACCTCAGGGAAACGCTGGCCAGCCGCACAGGACACAGAGGTACGCAGCCCAGCCCAAATAACAGTGAGATAATAATCTGTGCTGTATGAAACCACGATTCTTGTGGTAATGTATCGCAGCAGCAAGATAAAATGTATACACTTCAATTATTACAGTGTTTCTCAGAACACAATAATGTGCATTCAACCTAGAAGATACCAGGACAGAATCTCTGGATTTTGAAGGAAGAAATGCACTATTACTCTGTATTTGTTTGGGGGAAATTATTAATGCCACTTTACTTCTGAAAAACAAGCCTGATACTCTCCAATAATGCTTTAAATGTGTGGGTTCCATTTAGATAGTATTTGAAAAATACCTACAATAGTGCCTACAACAAAATGGAAAATAAATTGATCAATTATTTGTTTATTCTTTTCTCTGCTTCATTTAGTGTTTTACAGTAATTTTTTGATTACTGTCTATGGAGACTTCTAAAGTCATTGATAATTAGAGACCTCCTGGGTCCAAATCTTTCATTTGTAATCTAAGAAAAGAGGCCCGCAAGAGAAGTAACAGAAACATATCACAATTTTTAAATAGCAGATGCAAGATTACAAACTATTTCTTGTGTGCATTGATTTATCTGGTCTGTACATAACACCACGCTTTCTAGGATCTGTATATAGAAAGAGTTGTGAAACAACTTGGCTATCTCTTCATTCATACTATTGGCACAATAGCAGTTAACTTGTATTCCAGATTTATTGTCTTCTATGAAGTACACTTTCTCAAGCACCAATTAAATAGTTCTCAGACAGTTTTATGAGACAAAAACTATTATTATCTTCCCTATTTTACAAATACATGCACAAAGGATTAGAGAGATTAAATAATTTCCCATTATTATATAGATATCAAGAAGTGAGGGTGGTATTCACACTCTGGAAAACTAACTGCAAAGTTCATACTCTTAGCTATTATTCCATAGAGCTTCTAGCAGCTACTGTGTGAAGCAGCTACTTCCGAGGACACCACAACTTACTGCACCTCCTCTATACCAAGTACTGTGTTTAGTTCTTTCCATGAATGACTCCATTTGATTTCATCAACTGATGAAACTTGCACACTTACTGTCATTCAGTAGAAGTGGAAGCTGAGACTGAGAATGGCTAAGTGATGTTTATCAAATGATAGGTGCTGCCCTGATCTGCATACTTTGGCCTGTGATGGTTCTATCTATACTATTGACAGATTTTTTGTCATTATTTCCTGAGCAGCCCAATTTAGCAACATACCATTTACTTTGTATTAGGTATGCTAAGTAATTTTACCTCAATGATGCTTTATCTCTTTTCTTAAAAATGTTTATCATTAAATATTCAGATCTATAACTTGCTTTTCAGCATGTTACAGATGTTTCAAAATTGTTTGGTTTTATAATCAGCAAAAGCAGACTCCTTAACTTACCTCCTAGGATCTGTTTGCCTTTTAAAATGTCCGTTTAATATTCATGGGCATCTGCAGGCAGGAGCTCACGGCCCAGTGCTGTGTGGACCATATCAAGTGGCTTCCATAGCATCTCCGAGCAATGTGAGCCATCAGAAGCCAAGGTGACTGTCTCTGCATAGATCCACGCTAGCAGAAAATTCCTTCCAAGTAGCTTAAGAAGGCAGAGGCAAGAAGACTGGGTGGTTGGTATGGTTGGCATGGTGATGAGAAGCTCAGAGTTTAAAACAAGTGTTCTTAGTTTGAGTTTAAAAATACCTCCATAGAATTTCTAGAATCAAATTAGTTCTTAAAGGTACAGTTTATGTAAGAAGCCATAGCATTAAATTTGCCTCAAAATATTTGATGTTCACTATAAAAATCAGCGTGTCTCAACTTTAAAAACACACTAGAGAAAGCCTGACGTGGTGGCAGACACCCCAGCACTGTGGGAGGCCGAGGCACAAAGATGGCAAGTTTGATCCCAATTTGGACAACTTAATGATTTAGCAAGACCCTGCCTTAATGGGGGGGGGGTGCAGATACAGCCCATTGTGAAGACGCTGGGTTCAATTTCTAGTACCACAGGAGAGGGAAAGAGGGAGAGAGCGAGGGAGAGAGAGAGAGCAAGTTTAGTCTATGAGGGAAAGCTATCACTTTAAAATTGCTTAATAGCACCCAAGCTTTGTCTTTTCATACTTTCTTTTTAAATACCTCACTACCATTGCCATGCGGTTATTTAAGCGCATGGGTCTCCCTTCAAATAAAGAAACACCCCATTTTTACTACTTACTCTATTTTCTGCCTTAAGTTCAAATGTTGGTAGGAGAGTAAAAGCTATTACAGTGAAAGTTTTTGCCTAAGGGGAACAGTATGCTATTAAATAGTTTTAAAATTCATATAAATTTAAGAAAGGACATTTTTCATTTGATGAGCATTTATTAGCAACATGTATCTATATCTATATCTATATATCTATATCTGTATCTATATCTATGGAGAGAGATTATAGAGAGTCAGAGAGACAGAGACACAGAGATACAGAGACGGAGAGGAAGAGAGAGAGTGGAAAGGATTTCCTCAGAATTTGTCACAAAATTGAAATTCCCTGCTTACAATTACAATAAGAATCATCAAGAACTATGAGAAGGCAGAAGCAAACCACTCAAGCAGAGAATTGAAAGAAGATATGAAAAATGCAAAGATCTGTTCAGAAGTAGAAAACTAAATATTTTAAATAAGACATTATTCTCCGAGAATGGATTTTTCAAGGTTCGGAGCTTGGGGTGCTGAAGCTCCCCCTGGAAAACCAGCCTTCCCTCGCCTGTCTCCCTGGAGCCCTGAGAGATGAGCTGCACCTGCCTATTGCTGAGTGATGCTGAATGCCTCGAAATTTTATCTTTTCTTCCAGACCATACAGTAACTTCTTCCCCATTATGAAACTGACTCTATACCTTTCCTTATCCTATTACCATTTTTAAAAGTCACATCGTTTCTAGAAGATCGATATTGCCTTTAATGACATCAGTCCATTTTGATAACCACGTATTCTAATATTAAGTTACCACATAGTTCAATCCCTGTCGATATCTAAATTCATTTATTTAGTGGCATATATAATATATGGAATATATATTCCATTCTATTGGAAAAAAGAAAAAAATCAGAGAGATGACTTCTGCTATGAAATGACATTTAGCTAACTGACAATAGATGTTCATTCTACTTCAATATTTATAAAGCACCAGAGAAATGTAAAAATAAGAACCTGCAAAAGTAGGGCCCAAATGCTTGCTAAATCTGAGAGGAATATTGACTCCGAACGCTATGAAACCGAGATTGCAATCAATGCCTTCCATGACCTTATGTGGCAAAAATGTCAGCTTGAAAAATATGACAACACAATTTTAATCCTGCTTTCTGTCTCCACAAGTTGTTTTGTCCCCAGAAATTGAGGACCCGCACCACCTGGAAAATGGTGCGGACCTCCTTTCTTCAAGAGGGGGAGGCTGCTGGAGCCGACAAATTCTGGCCACATCCTCTGCTCTTTCATTGCCCATTTCAATGTGGAGAACAAAACTTCCCAATTTCTGTAACATGTTCATATTCACACCAATTCACTACATTCTCCACTTGCTCCCTCACTCCACTCAAATTCCTCTATCAAGATTATCAATCATTTCTTGTTGATTAAATCCAATGTCTGCTTTCCAAGTTTTATCTTAATTATGCTCTCTTTTTCCTGCAAATTTTAAGGTCTCTGTTCTTCACAAAGCACATCATTCTTTTAACTATAAGAAAACTGATTTTTCTACTTTGTATTGGTGTCTGTTTTTGTGTAGTGTCTGTGTGCATAGACGTTCACATGGAGGAGTTTTGTGCGCACATGGAGAATGCCCCTCTATACTTGAGAGCTCTTGTCTTAACCACTTCCTCTTAACTGAGACACCCAACACCCACAATGTAAAGGGGAAAGGGTTTATTTTGCCTCATGGTTTTAGAGAATTCAGCCCATGACCAGTGGGCTCCTAGGCAGGAAGGGCACACGGAAGGCCTGGCAGAGGAAAGGGGCGCATGTTGGGAGGAGTGGTTGGGAAGCAGAGAGAGAAGAGATCGGGTGGGAAAATACACCCTTCTGGGTCCCGTTCCATGTGAACCGCCCCTTCTGACCAAACCCCACCGCAGAGCAGCGCATTCATTAGTGGACTAATTCTCTGATGTGTATAACGCCACCATATCCAACCACTTTCCTTATGCCTCAGAATTTTGGAGAACATTTTAGATTGAAACCATAATACCTTCACAGCCATGGATTAAACCAGTAGGGCATTGAAGATATTTGAAGAAATGCATCTGTGCTGAACACATGCAAGCTTTTCTCTTATTATTCCCTAAAGTATAACAAATATTTACACAGCACTCACATCGTATTATGTAATGTTAGTAATCTAAAAATGACTTGAAATACACAGGAAGATGTACATAGCTTATATGCAAATACTACGCAATTTTACCTCAGGAGCTTGAGCTCCTCAGACTTTGGCATCTGAAGAGGATCCGGGAAACAATTCCCATGGGTATCGAGGGATGACGGTCTGTCATAATCCTTTCCACTCTCTGCAGCCACTATTTTTCCACTTAAGTTAAAATATTCGGATCTCTTCACCATATTTTCTTCTCCTGCTGCTCTGAATGACGTTTCCATGATAATTTTATTCATTCTCATTGTTTTACCTATGTTTAATAATCAGGTAATCCTCCAGTCTTCATCTCAAAACTTCTTTTAAATTACTGGATATTTCCCCAGGGCCTGTGACATTTTCCTTAAATGTTCAAATTCTACTGAGAGCAGAATCTCCTTGGCTGATTTCATGGGGGCCCTGATATGAATGTGGTTACGTACACAATTTGAGTCCCTATTTTTATCTTTCTGGCCCAAGTAGTGAAACGCTAGAAAAGTTTAATGCTATTTCATTCCTACTAGATTCCATTTCCGGCAATAGGACAGATGAGAAAGATACCTTGAAAATACTTCCTTTAAAAGCGTGTGAAAAACCTGTATAACTGTAACTACGTTTCGCATACATATTTCAACTTTCAATAAAATGGTGAGCTCCACTGATCAAAATCAAAGCAGATACAGGAAATCAGAGCAGAGCAGAAAGGTGTGATGCAGTTGTTAGTGTGGGATTTGAAGAGGTGGCCTAGCTTCCCCACCGGGGGCACTGCATGGGTAGCAGAGAAACCTTCATAAGGCAGAGTTGGATCTGCGTTTAGCTGAGGCTGTGGGAGGAAGCTCCAAGGGATGCACACGTGTGGACGTGCGAATGGAGAGGAAGAGGAAGCCAAGGTGTTCACAGTTCTCCCGTCCACGTTTGCACCCCGGGTCACTGCCTCCCGCAGCTTTCTCAAGGCTGTAGTGAAAACCAACATTTCCTCGGCATTCGCTGTGTGTCAGGCGCTGCTCTAAGAACTTCACGTTTATTAGCTCACTGGTGCTTGTAGCGGTCCTCTGAGGTGGGCCGTAGTATCATTTTCACGTACACATGATAAATCAGAGGTACAAAAGGGTGAAGTCATTAGCCCGGGGCCACAGAGATAAAAAACCAACATCCATCTAGAGCAGTGTAGCCCCCGTTTTCACAGCTGGTTATCGTGGGAAGTTTCAAACAGAGTAATTGGACGAATAGTACAATGAGCACCCGTGTGTGCACCACTTACAGCCCAACTACGATTGCTCTTTTACTTTGTTTTCCCTATAAATATAAATGTGGTGCACCTGCGTATTCCACTGTTCTGTTTTTCAGTGAGCTCTCTGTATATGTCTGCTGAATAATTTGGGAATACATGCAGGCACAGTGACACTTCACCCCTAAATGCAAGTAGGCTCAGCCACAAACAATGATACTAGTTCTTTTCTAAAGAAGTTACAACTTAGCTACATCCAGTCCACATCCAAATTTTCCCAGTTACCCTCAAAAGTATCTTTTATAGATTTGCTGTGGAATAAAGATTCAATCAAGGTTCACACATTACATTAGAGCTGTGTGTCTCCTTAATCTCTTTTGAAATAGAACAATTTCCACACCGTTTCTGTTATCTCACAATATTGACGTTTTGAAGTTTTTGTGCCAGTTTTCTTGTTGAATTTCCCACATTCTGGGTTTGTTTCATTTTCTCCTGGTGTTGTGTAAATTGTTCTTCTATAAACCTTGAGTTTTATCTATTATGTCATTTTTCCTTTTCTTTAGGCTTGAGGAACTGAGTCTTTTGCCAAGGAAACATTCATTTTAAAAAATGATGTTGTCTTTCTATCCTTAAATACAATGGATAGTATCTTAAAATCCAAGATTGCTTTGGGCAATTGTCATGGTTACTGACAACAGGGACTGATTTTATTGAGTACATTGAGAACTTTTAGAGGACAAGTTAGGTTATCCACCAGTGCCCACGCCAGCAGCAGAAGATTCTGCTGACACAGAGAGATGAAATGAAGAAACATCAAAGCAGCTAATGCTGCACTTGGCAGAATGTTTGCGAATCTGGTTGTGTGGGCTCATGGCTTACACCACAGGCACCCATTGGATCCTCCATCTCAAGATCTTATCCAGTATTGCAGATATTACTACTCCAGGTTAGAAAGGAGGGTTACAGAGATATTCAAAGCTATTATTTCTAGGAGATTTCCCTTATACAGCTTGTAAGATTTTCACAGCACTAAAAGGTAAAAAAGGAAAAATAAAAAATGGTTGCTCCTATTTTGTTGACTCTGCTGGGTTGCTAGCAGCTGAGTAGCGTACAGTCTAGAAAAGGATACTGAGAATATGCTCCAGCTCAATTAGTACCAGAAATGTGGGGAATACTCATTGTCTGCTGTGAACCCTCAAAGCAGGAGTGCCAGCCCATGTGTGTTGTCTTATTCATAATCATCAAAATCCTACAAGCAAATTCTAGGTTACTTCCCTCTGGAGAATGGCACTTCTGTTCCATCCCCAAAAACATTTGGTGTGTTCCTCGAAATTTCAATGTAAACATGTTAAGTCTTACAGGCAACATGCATGTTGAAGAAGTGGGCTGACAGTAGAGGGTGTTTGGGAGACAGAAATGAAGTTTACACCAGTTCCCTAAACTAGACAAGAGGTTATCATTTATAGCTGACTGGAAATAATTACCATGTAAATGGTTCCATAATGTTCCCTCTAACAAAGATTCTACACTAGAGAGCGTTTAATGTGAAACAACTTTGTGGACCGTTTAGATGAAATCCACATTTTCGTCACTGAGAAGTGCTGAATGGATGCTTTCTATTTAATTCTTCTTAGAAAGCTCCAGACCCATGGAAAGCATGAGCAAAAGTAACTCTGGGTTTTCTTCTCCAGGCTCCATTTACTCCGCTGTACTGAAGGCATCGTGACACTGCAGAAACAAATGGTAATTAGGAATGGAGGCACATGATTTGATTTTGTTATTAAGCCTGATGTAATTAGAGACATAATTTGATTCTCTCTAATATGGCTATTTAGTAAGAAGTCATCAACAAAGCTTACAATGCTTTGATGGAAGTATAGAGAAAATGCTGAAAATTCAGTCTCTGTCTTCTTACAAATTCTGCCACTGTCTGTTATTTCCTAGACCTCAGCTTCCTTCTGACAGTGATGCATTCTGGGAGCCTGTGTTGGGGCCTCACCTTATACTTCTCTATCTGGTATTTCACCCATTACCTAAGATGAACTTGAAAACAGTAGTACCCAGAGAAACTGATCACATTCTCATTTTTCATTTGGAGAAGTTGACATTTAGCAACCTCAAATGATTGGACCACTGTCACCTGATTTCAAAAGGTAGAGCAGTCATTTCAAAACCTGATTTTCTGGGTTTTTCTTTTCTTTTCTTTTTATTCTCATGATCCTAGATGTCAATGTGAAAAACACATCAAGAAATGCTCTTGGGGAGGAGAACAAGAAGTCAACAAGAAACTATGATCTGTGAGTCGGCGCCACGTGCAGGCTGACTGGGAGAGAGCCAGACGCCAGCCCCTTCTGGCGCATGGGCAGGGAGATGAGAAGAGCCAACGTTCCTCCCCACCCCCAGTCCTGTGAGAGATCGGCTGATCCAGAAAAACACAGGCCCAGATGATAGCTAATGAGGTAAAATACAACTTAACACTTGTAGTGTTTAGTGTATCACTGACTTTGCAGGTCTAAAGCCGGTGGTCTGATCATCTATTCAGAGGATAACAATGCGTGGTGTAGCATATACAGGGGATCTCCTTCTGAAGGTGGTGGCCATTGTTAATTCCCTGTTATCTTGTTTTGAAATCCTGTATCATTCTCATTGTTTTGTTTAGTTGGGCTTTATTATCTTTTATCTTGTTTGATTTTGTTGTATCTGATGGCATGGACAGCTATTTTGAAGATAATGAGATATATTATGGTAGCCATTTTGGATTTACTATTATCCTATTTTGAAGCATTGTATTACATTCATTGTCTTGCTTTTTACTGGTTCTATTTGGTTTCTATTCTGTTTGATTTTACTATGCCTGAAGGTATAGGCAGCTATTTTGAAGACAACAAGAGGCATTATGGTAGCCATTGTTGATTTTCTGTTATCTTGTTTTGAAGTCCTGTATCACTCACACTATCTTGTTGTGATTTGCTTTATTCTGTCTTATTTTGCTTGTTTTATTTTCTCTAAAATAAAATTAAAAAAATTTTTAAAAACAGATGCTGTTGTGTGGCTCGGTGGAATCTATCATTCCATGTGCTGCTGTACTAATATCCCCTGCATTACGACACCTGTTATTCACTGTGTGTCATTGCACAGCTCCACCTTCTTCTGCTCCTTTTTCACATCTCTGTACATCCTCACCGCCACACAGAAGAGTGCTCTATGATAGCAGGTCCTGGGTACCTAGGACTTTCTCTTAATTCTTTCATTATGCACCAGGGTAGTGTCCTGACCACTCTCCACATTACCAGAACAGCTTTGAAAGTAGATGAATGTGTAGTATTTCAAGGTTTTGTTTTTCTCCAGCTAAAGGAGAAAAGTATAACCCTGTACATAATAATTCCCTAAAGAACATGTAACAGACTGTCCCACTCAACAATAACAGAATACATATTCTTCACAGCAGTACATGGTACTTTCTGAAAAGAAGTACAGATGGTCAATAAATACCTGAAAAATTGCTCAACATCTCTGATCATTGGAGAAATGTAAATTAAAGCAACATTGGGATTCCATCTCACTCCATAAAGAATGGCTATCATCACGAATCAAATACTAACAAATATTGGTGAGGCTGTGAAGAAAGAGGAACCTTTCTATATTGTTGAAGGAAATGTAAACTAGCATGACCACTGTGGAAACCAGTATGGAGATTCCCTGAAAGACTAAAACTAGAAATTCCATTTGATCAACATATTCTGATACCTTCCTGAAACAGTTAAAGACATCTTATACAGTGAAACATGCATCCCATGTTTATAGCAGTACAACTTACAATAGCTAAGTCTTGGCTGTCACCTATATGTCCATTGACAGATAAATGGGTAAAGAAAATGTGGTGTTTATATACAATGGAGTACTACTCTGTCAAAAAGAGATAAACTTGAGTCATTTGTAGGACAATGGATGCACCTTGAGGCCACAAACTAAGTGAAATAGATCGGACACATACGCTTAGATATTGCATGATTTTTTATATTAGAAACCTAAAATATAAAGAAAGAACAAAACAAAAGGTAAATAATAGGAAATAGTGAGATTGATCTTTTAAAATTGGGAGGGGGACCAAGAGAAAGGGAGAAAACGGGAACGGAAGCAGAATGAAGGTGAGTTCCTCGTGAGGAGTGTCATCTTTATGCACTGCAAAGATGGACTAATAAAACATAAAAATTGAAATGAAAAACTTGTTAAAACTACAGATTTTATAATCTGCCTACAGAGAATGAGGCTTTGCTAGTCTTGGTTTAGCACCTGGGAAAATACGTCTTTAACAACTACCAGAGAAACATCGGATTCAAGAGTTTTCAGTTCTGAGAAACAACACACTAAGAAGAAAAAAGGAAACAACATAATGGGAAAAATACAAATGCCCCTAATCTTTAAAAATTGTTTTGCTTTGGTTTCTTACTTTCCTTTTGTTTAAAATTAAAAAAATAAAATAAAATAAAAAAATAAGATTTGTAGCTAGTGTCTTTTACTTATGTTCTCATATCTTTTTCAAGTTCTTTCTCCTGTGTGTGTCCAGAAGGCATCTCTGCCGCTCTGTGTCCTGATGCCTCCTTAGGACAGGTCTGCACGGTGTGGCCAGCAGCTGCTGCAGGGGACGAGCCAGTCTAGCAGTGGGGACAGCGTTGCTACTTGGCTTTCATGCTGCACTGGGTGACCCTGGCCGAGATAGAATGGCCCAAGGAGTGCTTCAGCATGTGAAAAGTCAGTCAGTTCCTCCTATTATAAACATGAAGTTTCTGTTCGAGTATCTTTTTCCAGATGACATTTAATGCATACTACCTGAGAGTAAAATAGAATCTAATCGCACATGCGCACACACACATCTATGTAATTGTCAGGACACCATTAATAACTGCTTTTCATATTCGATTTCTCTTTATTGCACAGCTTTCACAAGGTACTAGTACCTTCCTTCCAACTGTATAGCGAGGGTCTGTCCTTACCGCTTCTCAAATATCTACACGAGAGAATCCAAAGCCAGGTTTCCTGGCCAATGTTGGTAGACCAAAATCCGGGCGATGATGGAAATGTGCTCCTCATTTCAATTGCTTCAAAGGATTCCCACACCTTAGTGCTGCGCATTTCAGAAAGAGTGGCAGCGACTGAACTGTGGATCCGTGATACGAATGTTCTGAGCCTGTGCTAACTCAGTACCAGTGTCCAGGAGTTGCTACCAACAGAGGGACCACAATCGGCCCACGGCTGAGGGGAAACATGGATATTAAACAGAGCAACTTGCTTATGAAATCCCTTATTTATGACCACATTCAGAAAGCCATGAACCTCTTCCACTTGCTATCATATTTTAATTCACTGCCACACTTGTGAGCACACATATAAATCAGGGTGCATCTTCCAAAGATAAATCTCACGCTAAACCCAGAGCAAATCGGGACATCCTGTTTTATAGAATCTATGTGACCTGACTGCAAAGAATATTTTTGATTAATCAGAACTAAGATTTTAATAAAGAAACAGCAGGTGGGATAACCACAAAATTAAAACTCCCAACCGTTTCGGAGTAATAAGGTCATAAATATAAAAGTCCTCAAAATACCTCATTTGCATCTTGGAATAACGGCCCTGGTTAGCATGCAGGGGACGCCGCGCTGACCGGCAGAGGGCGGAGTCCTGCAGACCGCGCCTTCCCGCCCCATCTGCCGCAGCCTTTCAATCTGCCAGTGCCTAATGGAGCAGCAGGGCCGTGTGGTAATTAATCGCCATCTGCAGTGTGTTTTTTACTGGCGAATTTTACACCCAATTGTTCAAAATCGCAATATCACATCCGCTACATTTTGACACACCCTGGAGAACAGAAATGCACCTTTGTTTCCTAATCAAGTTTGGTCAGTTTAAGGATTTCCCCCCCACACACACACACACAAACCCTGTCAGTTTATATCTGTGACTGTGGTATACATTCAGTGCTATCCATTAACGTTTTATGGATTTTTGAAAAAGGCAGATTAACGTTTTAAATCAGGCTCTGCCGTCTCCTGACTGCATGAACCTATATTGTTTTTTAAAATTACTGTGTTTTCTTAAACTGGTCCTATTTTCTTAGAGTAAAAACAATACCGTACCCCTGGGCTGCACTGAGAGCGAAAGAGCTTTGTGGCTGTGCACTGTACACCGGATGATTTTCAGCCTGGCCGGAGAGGGCTCCCAGTAAGTTTACCTCGGGGATTTCTGAGCACCATGAGCACTGGAGCTCGTCCCTCTACGCAAACGACCCATAGGGGCCCCACTGGATGTTTGTTAATGATATAAACGCGGCAGAAGGAAGATGGCAAGCACGTTGTGTGGTTCATGGCATGCTTCCAAGTGCATCGTTCCATTCATTCTTCAACTTTCTACCTAGGCAGGACAGATGTCAGAATTTTCCCTTTGATCTGAGAAAACTGAGCCTCAGAAGGTTCATAGTTTGCTCGGCATCACCAGTAAATGAGAGCGAAGAGTGGGCCCGTGTTTCACTCCGACACCCATTCCAGGGCGTCTTCGATCCACAGCCTGGTCTCTCTGAGGAGTCACCGCTGCTCTCCTCCTCGCCTCTGCCTCTGTATCGGTACTGAAGAGAATTCGGTCAACATAGGATCAGCTCCTCATCCTGTGTTCGCCTCCATCTCTAACCTTCCAGGAAGCTGGAGGACAGTTTTAAGGAAAGGGATGCTTCTAACACCAGTAGAGAAGTACACAGTTTGTAATTCTAGACTTCATTGCATAGAAAGACGGAGGAAGCTCTTGTGAGGGAAGAAAGGGGCGGGGAAAGATGGTAAGGCAATATGGGCCCCTGGGGCAGTTAGCTGCTAGATTCAGAAAATCAGCTGTTTTGTTGCCTTCTTCCAGCAACATTTCAAACACTATACTATAATACGTCTATCTCCATGCAATGTCTCTCAATACCAAGAAACTGTAATATCAAACAAATCCAATCTCTGTGACTACCATCCAAACATCCTGAAAAACCAAGCCAAATAACTCCAAACAATAGTAGTCATAATACAACAATAAATATTCATGTACTTTCTATGTGTTGGAACTCTCCTTAGTTAGAAGCATAAAATGTTCTGCATGTTTTTGTCCCTATGGGCTGCATAATTTTATTATTCACTTTATACAGCTAGGCAGTTTGCCAAAGACTTCCTCGTGTCTCCTGCGGCTTTTCTGTCCGGGAAGCCCGCAGGTGTTTCCTAGGCACCGTAACAGACTTTTCGCTAGTCTCACTTTTTCTATTCTTACAATGTATCCATCTACAAAGCATCTGGGCAGATCTTTTAAAACAAATTGGAACGTGTTCTTCTCAAATTTAAGTCCTTCGTGAGATATCTATTGCATTTAGAACGCGAGTCAACTCCTTTCCATGACTAGAGACATTTCTGGCCACAACATGCCTGGTAATTTCATGTCATCTCATGCTTCTTCCTTCCTTGGTCAGGCTGGGTGAACCACATTCAAACTCCCTCCTTTAGTTGGATAAACCAAGAATTTTCCCAACCCAATGTCTTTTTCTATGGGGTTCTTTGACGGAATGCTTTTTCTCTTACACTTCCCTCGTCTTTCCAATACATGTCTCTGAATTCCTGTCATTTCTTCAGCGAAGCTTTCCTGAACTAGTTTCAAATAGGACAGAATGCATTTCACTCAGAGTCTCAGAGAGCTGTTCTCTTATTATGCTCAGTGTAGTGGGTGTTTATTCGGGAGGTGAACGTTTCATTGTGTATTTCTTGTGAGGGAAGAGTCCCTTCCTGTCTCTTTGTTTACCACTAGATTCCTACAGTTTCGCACTTTTCTTTGTAAAGAAAATTAATGAATTAAATAATAAAAGCCAACAATTTAACTTTTTAATCCTCATTAAACATCGTTATTTTCCCTTCAAGTCTTCCCCTCAAAATGGTAAGGCCTTTAAACCAGCTATTTCTTGGACTAAAAAATATTTTAAGAACACATGTATCCATGGCTTAAACAAAAAGAAGCAACACACAAAAATTGTACAATGATAATAAAAGAAAAAGCAGACACCAGCTGGATAATAACTTCCTATTTTATGTAAGATTTTTCAATCTCATTTTAAAAATAAAGCTATTTGATCCAATGTTTATATTCTGGATCTAACTAATAAAAAATCATAAAACAATTACTGCAGAAAGGGAACTGGTCACCATTTGGGAATTAGGAAGGGATTCCAGGATGGAATTGAGAAACTACTGGGCCCAGCATTCAACTGAAAGAATCATATGCAGGTCATAAAAGCATAATTACGCAGACGTGGCAAACTGTGAGAGTTCACCCGATCCTAGAATAACATGAGTGTGTAGACTTCCCAAGTCACGCATTGAAATTTGAAAGGATTACACGTTATGCTTAAGTAAAATAAAGCGCAAGGTTTAGAATAGCAAGTAACGCAGTCTAAACAGCTCCTTTGAGCTCATAGACACCGTTATGACGGTGTGTTAAGGGGAACCACACACTGGGGGCAATCTCATAACTTTTTGTCCGGATCCCCTCCATCAAAGGTGCACTTATCTCCAAACCATCTGCTCATCACCTAGAACCAACACATACTGCATGCAACGCGTTTATTTATTACCTGTCACTGCACAGTACTTTGGTCCACATTTTTGTGTGAACTACTATTTTTCTTATTTTCCTGGAGTCATGGAACCATTTTCCTTTAGGTAGGGCTGATGCATTATTTACTTAATGACTGCAGGACCAAGTGAGCTTCTGGGTCATACTTTTACCTACCTAACTCCACTCTTCTGCCTATCACAGCCATCACCTCAGGAAGATAGTTTCCTGTTCTCTGCTCTAGTGACACCCACTGGACTTGTCCTTCCAAGGGCTTTAATCTCCCTTTCCATCATTTATTCACTTGCTCATCGATAAATATTTACTGAATGCCAACTGAAAGCATGCCAAAGGCTGAAGAAATGAAATGAAAACGTAAGAAAATAACTGACTCCACTTCTGCAATGCATGCAAGATTCATAGTATAGTATATGTAGTGCTACAAGAAACTTGCAAGAAATGGGATAATTGAAGTAGGAAAGTCCCAGAGAGAAAATGACATTTGACAGAATAAATTCACAAAGGAGCACTTGGGAGGCGGAAAGCAAACACTGATGGAAAAGAAGACAGTTGTGTTAGAATACAGTCAAAGAAATGGAATTCCTTTACGCTGAATATGGAGGACCACCTGGATGACTCTCCTTAAAAAAAAGTTATCTCCATTTTGGCTGAACCTGGCCTATTTCCCTTTACTGATATGTGATATGTACAGAGCTGACTAGGACCTTTCCTGACTCACATAACACGCTTGAGCTAGGCTGTGTGTAGCCATGCTACTGACTGAGATCAAGCCTGGAGATACAAGGCTACAACTTTTCAGGACATAACAAATTACACACCAGAACTAAAGCACCAACCCCAAAACATTAGATACTGCCTCAAACAGTGTTGTGCAGAATATCCTTTCCACATAGCTCTTTATCTACACATTGCGAGGCGATCTCAGGCCTCCTACCCAGCCCAGCTCACGCTGTTCATGTACTTCCCACCACTCTCACAGTCACACATCCCCAAGCCACCTCCCTCATCGAGAATTAAAACCTAGGTTTGGCCCTGGGTCAAGGCCTTTGTTCCAGTTAACCACCATACTAACTGGACTTGGGGTGCCCTTGGCTCCCCACAACTACCAATATGCCTTAGTGTCTTTATTCTTGCCATGGTTTGCTCTGGAAGTGGTAGATTGGAATTAACTTATTAGAATTCCAATAACTTTTCCATGTGATTACAAATGTGAATCTTTTTGGACTGTGATGAGGTCCAGAAGGGCTTTCTATAGTGGCTATGTCTAAAGAGAAGCAATCAACTTAGGGAGATAAAAAGTTTAGGATTTAAAATTCAGTTTTAGAGGAATTTGATGAGACTGGAGCCAATGAGAAAAAGAGCTTCGCTGGATTTGGAGAGAAGCAATTTTTTTGATTTCTAGTCTTTACAGCTTCACTGACTGTGGTGACGCACTGACGAGGAGGCACAGGAATGGTGTGTGTGTGTGTGTGTGTGTGCGCGTGTGTGTGGTGAATAAAAGATGGCAGACCGTGGAAGGGACAGGTTAGTTGTGTGGTCGCTAGACACATGCTCATGGAGATGAAGACCACGGCTTTGGCTAGGGACAATGGCTTAGAATGACACAGCGAGAGTGAGTTATGCCATTAATGGGGATGTGCAGGAGAACAGACACAGTGACATCATTTAATTAGAAATTATAAAATAACATAAAATTCTTAGAGGAAAGATATTGAATTCTGCTGTGGTGGTCTTAATGTAATGACTGGGAAAATGTGAGTACACATATATCGGACCTTCCTTCAGTGAAGGACCACTTCCCACTTCCCAGACACCCAGAAAGGCACAGGGACAGTCATATTATCAAAGACAAAGTCACAACTGAGTTTAAATATTTTAATTGGCTTTATTTTTTATTGTAGAATTGAGTAGCACTCATTCTCTGAAATAAAGTAAATGTAGTGATGGGATGAGCAGAAGAGTTTGGTTTCATAGACAGAGGACTGACAAAAAGCAAAAACAGAGAATGAAAAACCAGTTGATCATTTCAAAGCTACTTTCTAAGGTGGGGACAGGGAAATGGAACTGCAGAAAAATAATAGATCAGCTAACACAGGGTTACCTTTTTTTAAGGATTAAGCCAAAATTCATTTGTATAAAATTACTGTTTACTGAGTAAGCTGGACTGTTTAGGAGTCTTGGTTGTTATCTTTCCCAACTTCTCAGAATGTCAGATGACAACTTAGTTTAGGTTTGGTGATTTGGAATTGTAGCATTGGTGATTGTGCTTTAACATTGAGTCTAGCCTACTCAGTACAGGAAATTTATACAAAAGGAAGTAAAAGCAAAAAATACAGAGCCTCTTCCTGTAATTGTTATTTAGCAATACAAACATTACACAGAAATTTTAAAAAAAATTAAGCTTTACTGACTTCCAGTGCGGGTTGACGTCTACTTGCTGTGAGTCCACAGCAATTTGCTCTGGGGAGAAACAAGCCTACAGTTCTGATGCAGCAGTGTCCCAAGGGGCTACGTGGGCAAGTGTGATGCTACCTCCTCGCCAAACCTGAGCACCTGTGAACGACTTTGGCTTCTCACCATGAGTCAGGCGGACAGGAGCGGAAGAACTTGATAATGCGACTACTCAGATCCAGTGGGCTTGAAACATACATTAATATCTGTCTCAACAGCTTGACTTGGGAAAGCAGTTCAACTAGGAACGCAGCAGTGGCAGTGACCTAAAAGTAGCTTTTGTGTTAGCTGGAGATACAAACCTAACGGAATGCGTGATCGGCAGACAGAGAAGCAGAGCCGCAGGCGTGCGCTCCATGCGCAGGAGTCAAGGATCAGCCGGGACGAGGATGGGGTAGGGCTGTCCGTCTCCCCCAGGCTGCTGCTTCTTCTCCCTGCTACTGATTCTAATATCCTGTGCTCTTTATACCTAACCATGGCGGGAGGGGGGGTCCTAAAGGAATAACCTGAGTAACTATAAGCTTAGGCAAGTAAGAAGAATCTTCATGAATGAGAAAAGAAGGTGTTAGCTGGCTCAAGAATCATTAGAATTAGATACAATGCTCCGTTCATCAACACAGATCCAGAAGAGCCCTTCAATTTTTGAAAGTTTGAATATAGCATGGAAATAGAGATCAGGAATTTAATCAAAGCCTTTGGATTCCAATTACTTGAAAAGTAATTAAAATTGATTCCTTCATAAATATTTTATTGTGCTGGGACTTTGGCAATATTTGTGGACCTCCTTTTAAGTATTTTTTGAAATACGGCACATCTGTATCAAAGCCCTATGCTCATTTCTTCAATAAACATCAATGCTCCCTCATGTTCTTTATTTCTGATTAATTCTATTAAAGGCAAACTGTAAAGAATATGGTACCATCAGATAGTTAAGGGGCTGGCATTTTACAGCGCAGACAGAAATTAAAAGATGACTATATGACTGAACACACAGATTAGCACTTGGAAAAAAATACGCAAATAGTGCCGTGAGAACATATGTTTAGTTGCACCATCCTGGCTGCCTTGATGTCTGAATAAATTCAAAATGCTTACTCTTCACGATCATGATGAGTGTGGGGAAGAGCCGGGAGCCAGACCCGCTGCGTGCGGCGGAGGGGACGCGGCTGGACGCTCTCGTCAGCCTGCCTTTCGGCGGCAGGATCCTCACACCCTGCAAACTCAACACGAAGGAGGGCTCCAGAACTGCTTCAGAAAGTAGAAATCACAGTAGCAAAGTGAGAGGGAATATTCTGAGGGGCACTGAGGCCCATGTGTCTTCTATTGTAATACATTTTTAAAATGTATGTAGTCATCCTGTTTTTCAACCACCCATTATGTTCTGTTTCAGTAGCATAAAAATAGATAAATTTCGGATTACTGTCCCCATATTTTTGTAAATATCATAGAAAAGTAACAGCAAGAGTCAGGAGACCTGGAACATCACAGAGACCCTTCTCCTACCCTTCTCTGTGATCTCAATGGTTTCCATTTTCTCTTCTTCGCTTTAAGGCATGGTTTGATCTTTGAACTTTAGTATTTCACGCGTCTATGAAATAGCGGGGATTCGGACTTTGTCAGAAAATCATGGAGTCATCCTAGATCCAGGCAGATCCATGTGCTGTGGCCTCATATGATGATGAGACCTGCAAAGTCCAGCAACTTTTGTGTTCTGAATGTGGCTATATTTGCCTTCCAGTCTGAATCTCAGGAATCAGGAGCTGGGAACTTTTCCCAGTCCAAGTACAGCTTCCTTGGAAGCAGATGCTCCTCCACCAGCCTCCCGGAGTGATCTGTACCCCAAAACTAGCAGGAGTGACGAATTCAGTCAGATACACACGAGAGCCTGGTACCACTGGGCACCACGCAATTAGACTTCTAAATAACACTCCAATCAAAATCAAACAGGAAATTCTGAATTGCCATTGTTGGTGCATCCACTGGCTGGCTGTGTGTGAAATAAACATCATACTTCCTGTGGCAAAGGCTTGCAGAGATAATCCGAACTCATTCCTAGCCCCGAGGGCTCCCAACCAGGAACTACGTCCTGGGAGATCGCAGCAAGCTGTGTCACAAACCATTTCAGATACCTGTCTTTGTCTCCATAAATTTGCAATTACTTCTCCTCCTGACTTAGACTAATTAGAGAGTTCTTCTTTCCCCTCCAGTTATTACACAAGGCAATTCTAATGTGAGGCCGCTTAAATGCCAGAACAGGTCAAATCTTTAGCTCTTAACCTCCCCAATGAGCCTGGCTTACTTTTTAAGAGGAGCCTTTAAAGCTTACTGTGCAATGCTGTCTCTCGGCCTCTGAACAAGAAGCCAGGAGAGCTAATAATGACCCCAGGAGATCACTCGCCCGAAGCTGCTCTAATTGAAGGTCAGGAAGGGTGGTTATGGCCCCGGATTGGACCCGACTGGACTGGAGTCTGGGTGGGAAGAGAGCTCGCGTTTCAGGAGGGCTGATGCTCAGACATCTGTTTACCCTCAGGACGTCACTCTACAAGAAGAATTATTGTCACCATTTTCCGGGTGGCTCAGGGAAGTTAAATGATTTGCCTAAGGTTGCATATCAAGGAAAGGGCCATGGTTAGAATACATCCCCATCTGTCCTCTTTCCTCTGTTTCCTAAGCTACCAGGGAGAATTAAGCTAAGGCCCAAAAAGTACTGAGCAGTGGTGGCGAACCTAGGGCACGCACGCTGTTTTTCTTTTAAGATGTTAAAAGATGTTAACATATGAGCTGTTTTCTCTAAACTAAAACCTCAGTATTCAGGTTTAATGGTAGTATTGGCGCTTTGCAATAAATAAATGGGCTTTGGGTTACAGTTTGAACACTTGTCTCTAACAGGTTCACCATCATGGGTCAAGAGCAACACGGGGAAGTTTGGAGGGTCAGTTTCCGTGACGGCAAGAAGCCGACTGCACCTGATGCCCTGTGGCTGCAGGCAGGAGCATGGAGGAAGACTGGGCCATGTGTCTGAGTGAACTGCAGGTTGGAGAGCAGGCTGGAGAGAGAGAAAGCCAAGGTTTGGGATTTGGAGAGAACTAGCTACATCCAAAGGGTCTTTGCAAGGAAGCCTCAATTCACACGTTTCTTACCAGAAAACCAGGCCATTATGGTTTGTCTGGGTGTCCTCCCAAAGTGTCGCGCGTACTCACAAGTGGAGCTTGGGGAAATGATTCCACTGCGGGGTCTGATACTCAGCAACAGCTGAGTCCACTGAGGAATTTACTGCTCTGTGCGCTGTTGGGAAGCGAAACCTGGTCAGTGGAGGCGTGGCACTGAGGGGTCCATTTTCTCCTCCCCCAATCCCTCTCTGCCTCCTGTCTGCCATGCCATATGCAAGCCTCCTCTGTTACGTTGCTCTGCCTTGGAGCCAGCTGACTATGGCCTGAAACCTCTGCAAACTGAGCCAAAATACACTTTTCCTCCTGAGAGTTGCAGGTGTCAGGCACTGTGTCTCAGGGACAAGACAGTAACTGACACACAGCCCCTCCAAAGCTGCCACACCGGCGACCAACCTTAACAATCACCTCGCACCTTCGCTTAACCTGCATTTACATCCAAATAGCAAGAGGACATGAGCCTCCTGCCTGAACGTCTCACACCGGAACGGCCTTTCTCCAGGGTCTACAGGTTACCTCTTCCCACCATCCTACTCCTTCTGCAACCCAGGTTAAATGCTGTCTGTGCCCTTTTCTGTGCTCCCAAGGGGAAAGCAAAGTCTCCTCCCACTAACGAACCCTAACACATCTATCAAGCCCGCACCACATGTCACTGGTCCTGTCAGCCCTTGTATTCCTTGGTAGAGTCTCAGGTCCTTAAAAGCTGGAGCAAGAAAGATAACGGAGAGACACGTATTGGGAGTGTGCAAGCCTTTCCTTTTGTTGCACTGAGCAATGAAGCTCAGGAAATGTTTGTAAAATAAGGGTATTGCCTCCCACAGCTAGCTTTGCTTTTTCTTTTCTTCGCATTTGCTGCAAAGCGCTGATCGCCTGGGAAATGCTTACCGAGTGCCAACTCTGACAACAGGCTCACGATGCGCCGGGTCACCTGGAGAGCTGCTGGGCACGCTAAGACCCCAGGAGTCGGGGGCAGGGACATAATACGGTCAGGCTTGTTTTTTCGGGAAAATGCTTCCCGATGCAGTGTTAAGGACTGAACAGAAGGAGGTGAGCCAGGCAGCAGGAAGAACAGGAGGATTTTGGCAGCGTGCCAGGCATGAGATAATAGCTCAGATTGATCTTTACAATAGAGAGGAGAAGGATTCAGAGAATAATAGAACCATGGGTTTTTCATAGTCCCTTTACAACCTTGGCTTCATGGTCCGTAAGTGTTTACAGGTAATATTTAGTAACTGACCATGCTCTCATTTCTACATGAAGTTTGTCCTTTTCTTCTGGTAGATTTGCCAAACATAGTAGACCAGCTAAGGTGAGGTGCTTGTCTAGCACCTGTAAAGGGTGGGGTCCAATCTTCAGCACTGTGCGGGGGGGGGGTAGATTTTAAAAGATCTTGTTACTAAAATAAAGGAACACAAAATACCTTTACGTAGCAGGTGTAACAGGTAACTTAGAGCATTAAGCTGACCTGAGCTCCAGAATGTGATGGTCTCAGAATATTATCATGAAATCTCCACGAACCACATCTGTTTTGTTGTTGTTTCTCACTATAAATGTGCAGCTGTGGGCTGCAGTGAACAAGGAGCTCAGACCCTGAGAGGTGATGCGTAGATTCACTGTCCCTGACCCTGGTTATTCAAAGAATGCCCTTGTCAGGGTCAGCTCTATGGTCTGTGTGTGGCTGAAATCTTTCACCAGAATGAGCTCTGAGATTCTCATTGCAACTCTAAGTCTGGCCACCCTGAGTGGATTTTAACGCTGTTCTTGCTAATTGGAATAGGAGAACAAATCTGTCTGGGATGGTTCATACCCACCTGTGGATATCTAGGACCACACACGTCCTTCCAGGCCAGGTGACGGCACCGGAAAGCTGAAGAGAGATTTCTCCAGTGGGAGGATAAACGACAGCTGAACAGTGGTGAAATTCTTCCAAGCTCTTGGCCTTCTGGAAGATCTACAGCCAATGCAGTGGAGCTAAGAAAATAGGGAATCCGCGTTCAGAGAAAGAGCAGACAAATTGGTGTCTATAACCTGGCAGTACGGATGCTCCTCCATGACAGTGTGATGTATGGCTTTACCAGGACATAAGCCCAATCATAAGTAAAGGGCATCGGGACACGGGCTGCT
Organism: Dasyprocta punctata; assembly: GCA_004363535.1. NCBI lineage: Eukaryota > Metazoa > Chordata > Mammalia > Rodentia > Dasyproctidae > Dasyprocta > Dasyprocta punctata. Next base: position 15,900 of record RJWM01016146.1, on the reverse strand, counting down.
GTGGAACTGATAGCAGAGGAAGCGGAGGGGTTCTCTCTCAGAGGTTGCCCATGAGCAATCCACATTGGGTATGGTCTGCGTGTGCAAGGAGATCATCCACATGTGTACAAACACCATGTACCCGGGCTCCCAGAGTTCTAGGATTCATGTATGCAGCTCTGCACTTAAAAGAATAACAAAAATCTTGAAGAATATTAAATATCAAAATGCTAAGCCTTCTACAGTTTCAGAGCTGCCTATTATTTTACATGGAGGCGTTAAATAGGGAATCTGTTATACATGTGTAGTTTTTGGCTAATTAGATTATAACAAGTTATTATAAAATGCTCTGACATGACCCTTTGTGAAACTTATACAAGTACACATTTCCCACTATAAAGGTCTAGTAGAAGCTTTGTTCTCTGAAAATCTGAAAACTGGAAGTAGGATATAGAACATTTCTCAACTTTGTATTTCTCATATTATCAGCAAGACTAAACACTGTTTTATATGGTAAGAGCCATTGATGTTTATTTTTTATTCATATCCTTTACTAATTTTATGAATTTGTAGTTCTTTATTAATAAGAATTAAAATTGTGTGACCTCATTGCAAGTATTTTATACATTTTTTAAAATTTGGATTTTGACTTTCTATGCAGACATTTTAAATCTAATTGTTTTCAGGCTAATTTTTTGGCCGGGGTCAGGGGTGGGTACCTGGGATCAAACTCATGACCTTGCTTTTGCCAGGCAGGCACTCACACTGCTGAGCTAAGTCCCCAGCCTCAGGGTGTTAATTTTTAGAATATCTTTGTGGCATGTATTTTTAAAATGTTTACTGTGTTTTCACCAATATTGTATGTAATTAAATTTTTTGTTCGCCATATCAGTGAAAACTATAATTTTATATCATATTTTGAAGGATTTTTTCTACTAAAAGATACTTTAAGGCCCTATTGTTATATTTTCTGTTCTTGTTATTAAGTATGTATTTATCTTTCTTAAGTGAGTTTTCATAAGGAGAAGTTTTTATATTTAATGGAGTACTATTTAATATTATTTAATGCTTTTGGTTTTTCTTTTCTTTTGTTTTCTTTTTTCTTTACTTTTGCTACTCGTGGCCTAAGAAATATTCAATAAATGTACCCTTCTAGGTTCCATTTTCAAAACTTAGTGAATTTAGCTAATACTCTTGAATCTTACATACCTCTTCAGATAATTTTTGGTGTATTATGAAATGAAATTTGAAGTATTTTATAAATATCCAAATACTATAGCAGTAAATATTGAAATGTTTTATTTTCCATAGGATTTACCTTGGTATCTTTATCATAAATAACTTGATTTGCAAGTCTATTTTGTGCTGTTTATTATGATCAATTATTCTATGCTTATCTTATGACCTAATCTGATGATCTAATCCTAATGACCTATCTTCTCATTACTGCAGATTTGTAGTAACCTTGAAGCAAGGAAGAGTATATTCTCCAACTATTTTTTCAATAGTTGTGATAATTTTTCTATTCATACTATTAGTAGAATTCTATGACTGTTATAGTAGAAGTACATTACAACTGTACCTTAGAATTGTATAAGGACTGTACAAGAATTTTGGAATAATAATGTCCTCACAATTTGTCCATGAACAATCTATCTTTTAATTATTTACATCTTTTACCTGCTCAATAGTACTTTGTTTTATGTACCATGTAGTTTTTAGATAAGTTTCTTCTCATATTCAAGGACATAGTATAAATGCTTGTAATATCAAATTGCTAGTATCAACCTAACGTTAATTTGGCGCTAGAAGGTAAAAGAAAGCCGAAGGGAAACACGAGAGCCACACCTGCGCTGCTGCTGTCACTGAGAGGAGGCCACGGTGGGAGCACACAGTTGTGGCTGCACTAAGAATGCAGAGCCAGGGGCCAGGAAAAGGAGCTCGCCAGGGGTGAAGAGGGGTTTGCAGAGAAGCACATGGACTGGAAACTCAGCATAATTGGGGATGAAGCCGATAGCTGCTAAGAGAAATATTGAAGATAAAAGCAAGCCCAAAGGGACGGGTCAGAGATCCCGACCTCTGCACTCTGGAGAACTTCCTCACACTCTCATCTGCAAGGCCCCTCCTGAACTCTTCTCCGAGGAGCCACTCTTAGCAGTAGGGACCTTTGCTTTTGTTCGCAGTGAGGGAGGGAGGTCCGTGGTCCCCAACCCCAGAGGGCACCTGGTCTCACTCCCCCTCTCACACTCTCTCTTGGACGTAATCTCTTAAAAGTGAAATGTCAGACCGGATCAGTATTTACTATTTTGGATTTTTCTGTGCCTTTTTGCCCTAATTTCAAACTTTTTTCTTGTCTTATGTAGTCAAATTTCCTCAGTTAAATGCAACTTCACTATAATTCAATTAAGGCAGAGTCGCTAACCCCAAGCACTGAGGACATGATGGGAAGATTCATTGCATACTTGAAAAACTACTATTAGTTTTATTTCCTGCCACACTGGAGATTAATGAGGTATTTATAGAGAAAATATTAGAATTATTTACCATGCAAGGCATTGTGTTTTTGAAAAAATATGATTTAAATTGGAAGGTCTGATAATCAACCTTTAGAATCAATGGCTTTTTAAAGTAAGTTCCCAACCCCATGTGAAGATGGTTCCCCAGCAGAAAGGCCAGTGTATCCAGGGACTTCACATTGGGGTGTGACCTGAAAAGAGACTCACTTTCCTGAGTTTCCTGTGTGGCTGTCAGATCCTTCTTCTCACAGTATAATTTTATCTTTCTCCCTCTGGTTTTTCCTACTACCTAGTAACTAATGGAAAGCTTGGGGGGATCTTTGATCTTGTATATAGTAGAATTTCAAATTTTATTTATTGATTAAATATATAAATGTATTAGTGAATGCATTCGAGTGCATAAGTCAGAAGTAGAAAAGTTGATTTTCTGACTAATTTTAAACTTATACTCTCAGTTCCACACAGCCTTATAATAACGTGTTGGGCCCTGTGGCTGAAATTTCTCCTCCCTTCTTCTCTTTAAGATGCATGATCACAATCCTTCATGCCCCCAAGTTCCAGAACACTTCCTTCATTGGAGCTACGACCCTAGGAAATTAAAAGTTCAGGCCATTCTCCTGATTACTCGGTTACTTTTCCACAACTTGTTTCCCTATTCTCTGGATAAACAGGATGTTGCAAATTTCCCTGGAAAAACACCCTCAGTGCATGTCTGAATCTAACTAAATCAATCTGCTTGTCTCTGCCACCTCCGTGTCTTTCTCTCCCCCTCTCCTCTGCCTTTTCTCCTAATTTTCCAATATAATATATAATCCTGCTTTTGACTTGTTACCTACAGCCTCATTGTCTCTTACGGATTAAACCCCATCCCACTTCAGAAACTGCTTAAATTCTTTGGCTCCTCCAAACCCCTCTGTCACATTTCAAAATCTATTTACATAATATTCTGTGCTGAAAATGAATTTTTTTAGGCCACCAGCGTACAGGCAACCTTTGCCATTTATGTGACTGTTTATTTCAGTCAACAGTGTTCATATTCCTGGAAGATGACCAACTCTAAAAGGGAAGTCACTATCAGGGGACATACACAGAAGAATTAATGTCAAACATATACCAATTCCAACTCAGACTCCAGGAACAGAGACCAGTCAGTAAATTCACATGGATTAAATGTTTATTTTGTGATAAATCACACACACATACACACACACACAATGCACACACACAACTTGATTTTCTGTTCTCACAAACCTATACTTTTGATAATTTTATCTAATTTTACACATCTGCCTCACACGAAAGAATAGATTCCAATCTTGAAAGGGTGGGATTAGATTTCAAAACTCTCTACTTTTGTGTTTATGTCTTTCTACCATGCTCCTTTTCAGGACACAGTTTCACCTAAAAGACATACACTACTGGTATCTCATTCGAGAATTTTTTCTCATACTAAAACAAAACTCTCCAATCATTAAGCGATGACTCTCCACAGTAGTGATAGTTGCATAACACTTTGAGTAAAATTAATGTCACTAACTGTACACGTTAAAATGGTTAAAATATAAATTTTATTATTTTTTCTTTACCACAAGCAAAGGAATACATATACACAAATTCAAGTAGTCTTCCACTTAACACTTTTTCTCATAACACTCTTTCCTTAAAGGTTAAATCGATAATTACAAAGACTAGGATGAAATGCCTAAGCTGTTTTCATTAAGTTAAAATATTGTGCAATGTTTTCATTTTATTATCTCCACTGCAACTTTACTAGGACAAATATAGATTTTTATAGCACAGACAGAGATAGTATCATCACTTATCAAAAGCTACACCTCACAGAAGGACTGAAATGAGTTTTAAAACACTAAAGTTTCCCACTATTAGAATGCCGTTTCTCAGAGAGAAATGCACTCTTTGCACTAAGGATCTTCTATTTGGTCTTCTGGATAGAGAACGAATCTTGGATCCTTCACTTGAGTTCCTTCTTGCCAGGCTCTTGACAAGATGTTGACAATTTCCAAACCCGTTTTCCAGTGCACACTTCCCTCCTGAGCACCAGATCATGTATTGAACTGCCTCTTGGATATGACGTTGATATCCCCCAGACACCTGAAACTTCACTTGTCCAAAGCTGTGCTCATTGTTTGCTGTGGTCTCAGACCTGCTGCTACTTCTGTATGATTTTTTTCATTCAAGGCTGTAACTATCCACTCAGCTATCTGAACAAGAAATCTGGGCATTGTTTGTAATTTTTCCTTTTCTCCTCATACCGTATCAATCACAATTTTCTTTAGAGTTTATCAGAGTAGTCCTCAAAAGTCCTGTTTCAAAGAATCAGCTTACACACACCTACGTACACTTGCACAAGTCAAGCATTCCATTTAGACTGTCCAGAATAACACAGGCAGGTGTCTCTTCGTTCTGGTAAGCTGATCTCTGTAACCACAGGAGGAAATGTGGGAAATGTGTCAGTAGGAAATGTGGGAAAAGGAATCTACAGAAGATAAAAAGTAATGCATCATTTTGTGAGATCTTGAAAAGACACTTTAATTCTCTGATTTGTTTTTGTTTTTGTGCCGTTAACCAATATTTAACTGTCTGCATTCAATTTGATGCTCTTTCTGTCGGAGAAGCAGCTATGAATCAAGCGGAGAAATGGTGCAGGGGCATCAGAGTCCCGGATTTCCAGTTCCACTGCAGAGCTACAGAGATAGAAACAGCATAGAGTTGGTGCAAAAAACAGATGTGTTGATCAATGGAAGAGAAATAAAGATGGAGGAAACACCCCCAGGGACCTCAGCCATCTGATTCTTGACAGCAACATAAACTGGAGGAAAGATAACCTCTTTAGCAAATGGTTTCTAGAAAACTGATTGTCTACAGGCAAAAGAACAATTCCAGAGCCATAATTCTCACCATACACCAAAATAAGATCAATATAGATCAAAGATCTGGATATGAAAACAAAAGCACTGTCTGATGGAGGATACAGTTGGTAAAACTCTCCCACACACAGGGGTAGACTTTTTGATCTGAACCCCAGTTTCACAATAAATAACACGAAGAATCAATAAAAGGGGTTATATCCAATTAAAAAGCTTCTGTGCAGCAAAGGAAACAACCTACAGAGTGTGAAACAAAATTGCCAGCTAGTGCTTAGGAAAAGGACTAACATCTAGAATGTACAAAGAACTCAAAAAATTAGAACACACAAAATGAAAGACCCTCAAAAATGGGCAACTGGGTGAAACAGACACTGCTAGAAAGGAGAAGTATGAATAGCCAATAAGTACCTGAAAAAATGTCCAATGCCTCTGAACATCACTGAAGTGCGAATGAAAACAACACTGAACTTCGATCTTACTCCAGGAAAAAAAAAAGGCATTATCGTGAATTTGGGAAGCAATAAATAATAGAAAGCATGCAGGGTCCAAGAAACCCATCTGCTTCTTTGGTGGAAATATAAACCACTGCAGCCACTGTGGAAATTAGTGCGGAGATTTCCAATAAAACTAAAACTAGAAACCTCGTGACACAACTGCACCTCTTCTGCCATCAGCGATCCATGCATGCACATAACAGCACAGCTCACAACGGCTGGACACTCACAACAGTTGGCCACCGAGAGGAGACTACGTGCCCATCGAGAGATGAATGGCTAGTGGAAATGTGGTATATGTGCGTTATGGAGTACTATTCAGCCACGAGGAAGCATAAAACTGAGTCATTTGAAAGGAAATGGATGCACCTTGAGATCATGATGCTAAGTGAAATAAACCAGATACAGAAAGTTGACTGTCACATGGCCTCTGCTATATGAGAAGCCTAAAATACAAAAAGTTTAAGAGCCAAATAAGATATAGAAGATAGGAAATAGGGGAGGGAAGCAATGATGGGTGAACATAATCAGAGTGTGTGATATGTGTACACCAAGATACTAAAATTAAGCCCGTTATTCTGTGTAATTGGTATGCACGAATAAAACAAAAAAGACTTCCACTGGCCCCACCTCTGAGATACTGCACCAGCTCTCGATAACACCACCCCAGAGGACCAAGTCCTTAACACGGCAGTCTTTGGGAGTATCTAAGACAGAAACCACGGCCGTCACCATCTATCATAGTGCCTGTGTTTACGTGATAGCAAGAAAGAAAAACGCACAACTTCTGACCTTGCATTTTCTTAACGTAGAAGTTTCATTTTAGATGTATTTACATACAGAATTCCATATAAATGCTCTCTGTTATAGCTTTCTAAGGTGCAGTCTTGTCATGGTTCAAGGCTGTGGCGTGGTGCAAAGGATGGGAATTTCCTCAGAGACAATGTCCGGTTTAAACTCTAGGCCCAAAGGGACCGCCTTAACCGAGATCGCTCAGTGTGACAGAGTCTCAGGAGAAACAGCCCCAAACTGAAGCTTCTGTAGCCTTTTATGATTGGTCCAGGAGTCAGGGGTCAAAGGAGAAAGGTCACTTCTGCAGGAATTCACGCAGGGGTCTGGAGAAGGACAGGGTGTTCAGCTACATGACTGACCTCAGGACCAAGCTGAGGAATAAATTGGACTGTGGGAGGACAAAGGCCGGAGCGCACGTTTCTTTAGGCACCGCGTTTTGTTCCATCCTGGCCTTGTGGCCCTGTATGCTGTGTGTTACTCGTTAGCCATGCATTTTGGGCAGGAGGCTCCCCAAGCTCCCTGACCCCTGCACGTGCACCCCACGCACACCTCTGGCCGATGTGCCCATGCAGTGTGCTTTGTGTCACTGCTCGGTCATGATACACTCATTCTGAGGACATTTGAAGTGGTCACTGAGTGTAATGTATCTCGTACCAACCATGCATGTAACATACAAAGTGAAGATACCACAGACGGGTAGCACCAAGCTTGGCCACGTCAAGTAGTGAATCTTGGCCTGCTGCCCGGCTGGTGCAGATTGAAAGACTTCATCCACTCTTGAGAACATATGAGTTCAGGAATTTGTAAAAAGTGCATTACAGAATTTTTGAAATAGTATACACGAATGAGAACAAAGCTCTCTTCCTTGATCACAACCCACTTAATACACTTAGATGTAGCTTCGTTCCAGTCCAATAATGTGCAGATACACAGGATGAGAATTATGCTGAGGAAATTGATTTTAGCGGTTAGGAATTTGTCACCGTGACAGGAAAATCGTTACTCCCACAGGTGTTGCTTTTGGTACCTGGCAACAGACACCAAGCTGGCCATTAGGGAAGGAGGGAGTGGATGGTAGATTCTGAGTGCCTAGAGCACAAGCTACTTTCCAACAACTTGGGTCCTCACAGGAGCGCGGGAGGCAGCACAGTCTGCACAGACTTTGTCATGCGGTGCTTCTGTTACACTGCACAGCAATGCAAAACCCCGTTAGCACACCTCACTGATGAGGAGCTGACACCCAGGAAGGCGAAGTAACCCACCTGATATTCCGGACCTAGCAATTACAGGGAAAAACCCTCAAAATTAAGCAGTCTGACTGCAAAACTCAAAGAGCACTTCCCGCAGTGACACGCTCTCTCTCAGTGAGTTGGCCTGAGCCAGTAGCCTTTCTCTTTATGTGCCAGGTGTTCATAAATTAGGCATCTGTGAGTCAGGAAGTAGCTCGGTGACTCTGGCTCTGTGTCAGGAGCAATCACAGCCCTCTACGGCGCCACTGCGGGAGCAGTCGACACAGGTGCACTCGGTCTCCAAACGCTTGAGAGGTTGCAAAGCCCTCGTTTGCTATTCTATTTGCATTTCAGAAGATTTTAGTTTATGAGCTCTTAAAATTCTTTTTTCAATTCCAAAATTCACAGTTCATTGTTAAAATTTTATATGGTATAGAAGTCTACAAGATAAGCACGTTAGCATAGCCTCCCTCTAGTTTTCAGTGCTCTGTGGGTAAATCATTGTTAATGCTTTCCTGTGTATCTTCTATGATGATTTTTACATTTATATACTTGTAAATTTTCACTTCCATAACAGTGATATTAAACTATTCATATTGTTATGAAATTCGCCCTTTTACTCATTGATAAATCATCTGGACAGAAATTCAATTTCATCTATTTTAGTTAAAGGGGGAAGTTATGGGCTCCTGTACTCCAAGAAAGGACCAAAGACCTCAACTTTTAAGAAGACAAAGGTAGACATGATACTCCACATCTTCTGGTCCCAGACATTTAAACATTCTTTCTTCATCTCACACTCTCACAGACTGTCAATTTGACTTCTCTCATCGCAAAGCGAACTATCTCTGCAGCACAGGAAATGCCGCTACCGACGACTCCCAGGTAGGACCCTGGAGAGTTCCAGTCACTCTCTCAGACTGACACAGCTTGGATGGAGTAGGTGTCTTCTCTGTTCTGTTTGTGTGTAAGAGACAGAGATATGACGAGTGGCACCTGGGGTCAGGTACCCAAACCTGGAACCTCGAGAGTAGCCAAAGGACAGGGTCACTGCAGATACGCTAGCTGGCTGTCTGCCATTTAGCCTCTACAAATTGACTCTGCTCATAAATTTCTTTCTAGTGTTCGTGTCTGTCTCCTCATGGAGACATAAATCTTCACAAGACAGTGAACCATATTAATTGCCTTGTGGTGTTTTATATTTCTTCATTTTATTAATTAGCTTGTGTACTTAGCCCTCACCTTTGAACTTATACCAAGTATAACATTGATAACAAAATATTAAATAAATTGTTAATTAATGTATTTAATGACTTGTTTGCTTATGCATGCAATTAAGAATGAAATAAATGACATCAAGAAGGAAGAGCTGCAAGCTTTCCCTTTTCGATTCTTATTATTTCAAAATACAGCGATTAATTTGTTGCTCAAGATCCAAGTAACCAAAGAGCAAGAGATCATTTTTCCCTAAGGAAATTATTCATCACTTTGTGTTTGTGATAAATAATTAAGAGAAGACAGTGTTTCTTCTTAGAATTCAAACGTTACCAGAGCTACTTACAAGTCTTTCAGCAGTATTTTAGCAATGAGGAAAATGAAAAATTTGGGTAGAAGACACATACTAATGTTAGCCACCTATTTAGCAGTTCAGAGACTTATCTATAAGTAACTCTTTTTCAGTCCTTTACAGTCACGAGGAAAACAAACTGTGTTTTATTCTCTGTAATTTGTTTCCATTTACGTATTCATTTATTTTCACCAACATATTTTAAAATTCTCGATGAACTGTTTTTTGTGTCAGAGGTGTAAATGTAGAAACACAGGAATACAGAAATAGGGCCTTCCTTAAGGAGTTCACAGTCTATTTGAGGACACCAAGATGGAAATAAGATGGCAGAACATGGTGGTGCCATAGCAGAGGCAACTGCATAGCTTGGTGGGGCCAAAGAAGAGTTCATGTTCTTCAAGGTTTGAGAGGAGACTTTGGTGTGTTTTAAAAATATTTATGTGAAATTATGGAGTGTACTTCCTTAGAACATTTTAGTGTCTGAAGAAAACATGACTAATGTGAACCTTCAGGATCTTGCTGTATCATTTCAATTTTCTACACTTTAGCTACAGGAATCTTCATTCAGTGTTCTCATCACTCATCAATTTTGGCCTGAATATTGCCATTATCTCGAAAGCTTGTTCTATGCCTTACATCACTCACTTAATATTTCTCTCTTTATTTACTTTTCTACATAGCTAATATTCACACAAGTGCCAGTTCTTCAGGGAAAATTTCAATCCGCATAAATGTCAATTTGCTTTCTTTTAGTAGCATCTACCATGTGATTAGATTAATCATTTGTTCAAAATCTGTCTTTATCACTGGGTCACAAGTTATTTGATGGAGTTTTTCCTTTGTTGATCTTCCAGTGCCTAAGATAGAAGAGGGACTCATGGAATAGTTTTTTTTAAGGATTATGAATAAATGAGTTTTGTCACCAACTAATTTATTGAAGTTAAAAACAAAGTCATAAAAATAAGTGGGACATCTGGGGGGGGATATTATGTTCAATGTTTTTTAAAAAATCAAAAACATCCCAACTTCTAGAAATTGAATTTAGTGTATCTTTAATATAAAGTGAAGGTAGGATTATTATGAGATAAAGCTGGAGTAGGATTTTTCACAAAGTTTCATGAATGAGAAACCAAAGAGCTTGTAATTTATTCTTTTGGCAGAGGTAATGACCAAAAGGATTTCAAAGAGAAGTGGTGTGACTTGTAGCTTAATAAAATAATTCCATTGTTAATGGGTGAAGAAACCAGGGAAGGAAATTAGAACACTGCCACAGTGGGGCGAGGTGGACACTGAGGTATAACAATATTTGTGCAGATAAGGGAAAAGGGGAAGTCATTCAAATGTCAAAAAATGGAAAAATTCTCAGTTTTCCAGCTTGGGTAACCCACAGACTGTTCACTTTAAAAACAGAACAGAAACTACCACTCTGAAGTCAAAAGTACAGGTCATTTTTTATCTGCGTGGAAGAATGTATTCTTGTATCTTCACATGAAAAATGAGGCCTGCAAGACTTCCTGTCAAGGTGCACCTACAGGACCGACTGCTGAGGGCACGGTGGGGAGCACACTGCATGGCGGACCCGCTGCTCAGAGAACAGAAGAAAACGCCTTTGAAACAACCATTTAAGCCACATGGAAGTAACCCCATGGGCGAACAGCAAAGGAAGGAAAACGAATTCAAGAAAATTCATGAGAATCCAATAAGAAAGGTGATGCTCTGTAGAAATTGAAACAGAACACTGCCATGGATTGAAAACTGGTGGTCAACTTAACACCAGCTGACCTGAATCAGTGTGGTGCTGAGCGTGGATGGCCCACCTGAGGGCTGTTGCCAGCATAAAAGGAGACCTGGAGAGGAAGAGTAGGGTTGTTGCTGTTGTTTGGCGCTGTTGGTTCACTTGGGGTTGGTTCTCCTGGAGAAGCTTGTCATGCTGGCTCCCCTGGCATGAACTTGGCTGTTATCATTGAGGAGCTCGGGACCTTGTCTCTGAGGATGGCTGTGGTTCACTTTGGGGGAGCTCTGGTCCTCACTTTGAGCATCGCTTTCTGACTTGTAAGGGAAAACTGTGCTGCTTAATGTCCAGGAGAAGTGTGTCACATTCCTTGGCTGTTCTCATTGTCAGAGGAGGTGGAGACCTCACTGTCACTGAGAAAGGCTGTGGTACTTTCCAGGGGAGCCCTGGTCCTTATTTTGAGGTCACTTCTTGACTCAGTGCAGAACCCTCAGTCTACTGGCACAGATCCTTCACTGCGCTGGCGTAGACTTCCTAACTTCCAGTGTTGACCTTTAGGCCTTCTCAGTGCAGATCCGTGAAACAGACTTGCATGAGTCCTTGTTGTGGGCTCTAGGCCTCCAGTTAGACTCGAGGGAGGCATGGTTATGGGTTCCAGGTCTTCAGCTGGACTTGTGCAGGACATTGCTGTGGGATCCAGGCCCTCAGCTGGATTCTCTAGGTCTTCAGTGAGTGGAAAGATTTCCCGCACTTCTTATATTTGATGCTGGGTGACTATTACAAAATCATATTCAAAATTATGCGTCCCGTATTGTCTTGTTCTCCTTGCAAACCGTAAAGTACAACAAACACTCTCTCCTCCCACCTTCCAGTGCAGTGAGACTGAGCCCCACTCTAGAATACAGTAACCAAGGTCACAGGACACTCAACCCCGAGCATTTAATTACACTTCTTTACCATGAGAAGCAGGATGTCAGCACTCTGATCTTGCTTAGTTACTTGTTCACTGACCCCGAGTGCTGGGTGAGAGCAGCTGAGAAACAGAGTATCCCTCCTTCCATCCCTCCTTCCATCCTCCTTCCATCCTTCTTCCATCCCTCCTTCTGTCCCTCCTTCCATCCCTCCTTCTGTCCATCCTTCCATCCCTCCTTCTGTCCCTCCTTCCATCTGGGCACCACATGTGGGGAGGTAGCTGCGCCTGAGTGTGGGCATCTGAGCTACTGGGACCCTGATCCCTCTCGATGCAGCAGCAGAATGACGATTTCATGCCAAGTCAGACAAGCCAAGCAGCCCCCAGGTGGCTTCCTCCTCAGCCTCTGTCCAGAGAGAGGGTTGGGAGTGTCAGAAAAAAGTTTGCCGTTGTCCTTACCCCAGCTCCAGAGACCTGGCTCAGAGATCTTTGTCCCGGTTCACAAACGACATGGAATGTTACATGGAAGATCCGGAGGAATCCACTCAAACACTGTTAGAAGTAAAAATGAGTTCATCGAGTTTGCAAGATATGGAACATTGTAGAAAATTTATTGTATTTCTATGTACTTGCAATGAACAATCTGCAATGGAATTAAGAAAACAATGCCATTTATAACAGTATCCAAAATAATGCAGTACATTAAATTAAATTCACCTAAAGAGATGCAAAGTCTATTCTCTTTTTTCTGCCACATGACCCCCGAAACCTATATTCCTAACATCCAAAATGTTGAAATATATTAAGGAAGATTGAAATAAATGGAAAAGTAACCAATATTTGTGGATCAGAAGATTTAATATTACTAGATTGGATGCTTACCAAATCGATCTATAGATTCAATATAATCCTTATAAAAACATGAGCTTGTTTCTTTGTAAAAATTGGCAAGATAATATCAAAATTCATTTGAAATTTCAGGGATCTAGAAAAGCCAAAAGAATACTTTCTAAAAAGTTACCAAGTTTAAAAAAAAAGTTACCAGCCGGACGTGGTGGCACACGCCTTTAATCCCAGCACTCGGGAGGCTGAGGTAGGTGGAGCGTTGTGAGTTCGAGGCCGGCTTGGGCTATGGTGTGAGCCTAAGGCAGGCCTGAGCTACATAGTGCGACCCTGCCTCAAAAAATCAGGGCAGGGAGTTTGGCTCAGTGCCTTAAGCGCCTGCCCTGGCAGGCGCGAGGTTGTGAGTTCAATCCCCGGTGCCACAAAAAAAAAAAAAAAAAAAAAAAAAAAAAAAAAAAAAAAAAAAAAAAAAAAAAAAAAAAAAAAAAAAAAAAAAAAAAAAAAAAAATTACCAAGTAGAAGGATTCACACAAATTTTAAAATTTATTCCAAGGCAATTGCAATCAAAATTTGTGGTGCTGGCATAAGAATTAACCTGTAGATTAATAAAATAAAGATGAAGTCCTGCAATAACCCATACATTTATAGTCACCTGATTTTTGACAAATATGCCATTCAGTTGAGGTGAGGAAGGAAATTAGGGCATGGCCAACTGGCAGGACAAGCAGGAGTGGCCTGAAAATCACAAAAATCTAGGTTACCTGTACAGAAAAAAGTTCCCAGAGCCCTGGACCTGGGACCAATCAGAAAGTGCTATCTTTAGTTCTAGTGCAAAATCAAGCAAGTTTTTGATAGGATGGCCTCAGTCTTATATTAGCCAGAATAACTGGGGTACCAAAGATCTCTGCCATTAACTTCATGGCCATTCTATTCTCTCTCTCTCTCTCTCTCTCTCTCTCTCTCTCTCTCTTTCTCTCTCTCTCCCCCTCTCCCTCTCTCCCTTTGGCCTGCTTTTATTCTGCAGAGCATACTTCTTTTCCTACCATTAATAAATGTAGAACCTCACTACTTTTTGTGATGTATCTTGCCCCATTCTTGGCTGAGGACACTAAGAACCTGGAAAGAGTCTTTGGAAAATGTCTACTGAACCCCAGAACCAGGCAACAGGGGCAAAGAGAAATTTTTTTTTCACAAGGAATACTCCAATAATTACATGTCTGCATTCAAAAGAATGAAGCTAGACACTTTCCTCACACCTTTTGAAATGCTAACTCAAAACGCATCGAACATGTGGATGTAAAAGCTAAATCTACTAAGTTTTAGGAAAAAGGCAATGGTAAACATTCATGATCTTGAATTTGGCAAAGTATTCTTAGAATCATCACAAGCAACAGAAGAAAAAATAGGTTAACTAACTTCATCAAAATTAAACTTTCCGTGCTTTAAAGAAAGTGAAAACGCAAACCACTGAGTAGGAAAAACTGCTGACGAATCATGTATTCATTAGTGGACTTGTATCAGGATATACGAATAACAGTTAACTCTCAATAGTAACAAGACAAATAACCCCACGATGAATGGGCAGGAGGTTGAAACAGGTATTTCTCCAAGGAAGAAATACAAATGGCCCACAAGCATATAACATAATGCCTGACATCCTTAGTCATTATGAAAACACAAATTAAACCTCAACAATTTGAAAACAATAAGGAAGTTACTCAAAAGCTTAAATATATGTTCACTGCTTGTATATCAAGGTGAATTTCCCCATAAGAAATAATGGAAACTCAGATGATGTGTTCCACAAACCAAAATTATTGATGCAAAAGTGACTACAATATTGAATATAATACAAAATAAAAAAGAAGATACAAAATATAAAGGAAGATTAGCTTGTACACACCTTTGGAGACATCTGTGTCTGGCGTGAGGGGCTGAGAGAGAGGACTGCGACGGGCGGGCTGTGGCGCGCTTCACGATGGAGCTCAAGATGCGGAGGGAACCTGCGTGGAGGTGAGGAAGGACCCCTGGAGATTCTCCAGCCTCCTCAGGAGGCGAACAGCAGAGCCAGTGGCAAAGAACCAAGAGACCAAGCGACTTCGCCTGTACTTGGTGTGCAATACGGAGATCCTGCACTTGATCTTAGCCAAAAGGCCGAGAAGCAATAGAATACAAAGATTCTGATCTCCCCGGGGCTTAGCTGCCCTGAGCTCTGCGGGGCGCTGGACGCGGGGCTGGGGTGCGCGCTAAGAGGAAGCACAGGCCGGCACTGCCTGCCCGGCCAGCTCCCTGAGGGGGAAGGCGGAGGTTTGCAGGGTGCCAGGGAGGTCTGTGCTGATGAGGGCTCTCTAAAGAGAATCGATAGGCTAGACGACAGATAGAGGATGGTAAGTAGACGAGAAGGGAAATACTGGCTCCCTCAAACAAGGAGGCTGAACTGCTCCAAGCGGCCTCAGGTGCGAGTTGGAGACAGAGTGTCTGCTGGTAGCATCACGGTCCCAGCCTGAAAGCCTCAGCGCAGTGCATGTGTTGGGGGACTCAGTCCAAGCTGAAGCTCTGGGCACGCCGAGTGCTCTGGGGACCATTCCCGAGCCCAGAGGCCTGGGAGCTTCACATTTAGATGTTCAAGGACAGGAGAGAAAGGGTGTTGTGGCTTTCACACACACACACACACACACACACACACACACACACACGGAGTGAAAGAGACAGAGAGAGAGAGAGTGAATTTTCCTTTCCTCTGACTTTTTTCCCCCCCAGCTGGTGGCACAGTGCTCTCCCACCAAGAAGGCAGACCCTCGGCTTCAGAGTATTCACTCCCACACCAATTTTCTCTGGAAATTCTCTCACAGATGTACTTAGAAAAAATGCTGTCCCATATCTCTGTAGTATTCCTTAATCTAGTCAAGTTGGCATGTAAGATGAACAATTAGAAGGTCTCTCAGTGGAA
>RJWM01016145.1:0-46016 GCA_004363535.1 Dasyprocta punctata | reverse complement strand
AAAAAAAAAAAAAAAAAAAAAAAAAAATCTGTCACACTGCACTAATCTCATTTTATTTTATTTCATTTTATTTTATTTATTTATTTATTTTTTTGCGGCACCAGGGATCGAACTCACAGCCTCACACCTGCCAGGGCAGGCGCTTAAGCCACTGAGCCAAACTCCTGGCCCTACTAATCTCATTTTAAATTACTTTTATTTTTCTTTTTGGTGGATACTGGGGATTTTCAGGACCTTTGCACTGAGCTACATCCCCAGTCCTTTTTATTCTTGCTTTTATGACAAGGTTTCCCTAAATCACCCAGGCTGGGCTTTGACTTGCCATCTTCCTGCCTCAGCCTCCCAGAATGCTTGGATGACAGGTGTGCATCACCACACCCAGCTTTAACTCCATTACTTTTATAAAGACCCTATCTCCAAATAAGGTCATATTCTTAGGTACCAGGAGGTTTGGGCTTCAACATCTTGGGGTAGAGGGTGCTGAATATTGAGCCCAGGGTCCTAAACTACATTCCCAGGGCTTTTTTTTTGTTGTTGTCTTTTTGAGACAGGGTCTTGCTATGCAGTTCAGGCTGGTCTTGGGCTCACTTTGTAGCCCAGGCTGGTCTCAAACTTGCACTGATCCTCCTGCCTCAGCCTCCAGCTGGAATTACTGGTGTGCAACTCCATGCGCGTTTTTTTTTTTACTTTTTTAATTTTGAGAGACAAGCGATCACCAAGTTGCCCAATCTGGCCTTGAACTGGTGGTACTCCTGCTTTGGCCCAGAGTAGCTAGGATTATATTAGTATATCATGGCACTCAACATGACATCTTTTTTTTTTTTTCTGGCACAGGGGTTTGAATTCACAACCTTGCATCTGCCAGGGCAGGCACTTAAGCCACTGAGCCAAACTGCCAGCCCTGGTTTTTTGAGGCAGGGTCACACTATGGTAGCTCAGGCCAGCCTTGCGCTCGCGTTGGCCAAGCCGGCCTCCTCCTACCTCAGCCTCCCGAGTGCTGGGATTAAAGCCGTGCGCCACCATGCCCAGCTCATGACATCTTTTTTGTGGGAGAACAATTTAACAAGGAATGGGATTAGACTGGCTGGGCACTGCTGGGTCAGGGTGAGACAGGCCTCCCTGAGTTGGTGACACTGGTGACAGAGTAAAGAGACCCAGGGACACCTGTGGGAAGTGTGCTCCAGGAAGAGGGAACAGCAGGTGCAGAGCAGCGAGATCAATCAGCCTTCCACTCGATGCTTTCGGGATCCGAACTCTGACTGCAGCCCAGGACTCTTCTTTCTCACCTTCTTTTTCAAAAGCTCTGACCTGGTACCTGCTCATGGGCCTGCTGGCCTTCTGAGCACTGGGGGGTCTCACATGAAGGACCCAGACAACATCCTGTCCCCATGGTGTTGACAGCCTCTCTGGGGGAGACCAGAGAAGTTACAGCCTCTGGCTCTAACAGCTGACGGTACAAATGCTAGGATAATGCAAAAGGTGACACCCTGTGACATCACAGAGGGTGACTGCTGGGCCAGGATGGGGGTGGGGGTCTCCTTTGGATAAAGCCGATCCTGAAGGCTCCACTCCTCAGAGGAGGTGGCCTTGGAGCCGAAGGAACTTCTGTGGGGAGGTGATCCGGAGGTGAGACCCGAAAGTCCCTTCCGGCTCATTATAAAGCACACAGGCCTGGATTAGATTGGCCTCAATGTCCACGCATTCTTACCCTGTCCACAGATGCTGCATGCTGACCACAAGATACAGAAAACGTAAGTGAGAAATGGGAAATCAGACTCCCAGGCAAAACCCGAGGTCCATTCCTGACCTTGGGGCCAGGTGGCAGCAGGTGACAGCCTCATCTCATTTACCTTCAGGGTGGCTCTCGGGAGAGCTAATCACGCTGCCGACCAGGGGCCCCCTAGTCTCAGCAATCCTCTGGGTTGAATTCAACCCATCTCTCTGGATACCCTAGAAAGTCCTTTCCTCCTGGGAACCCTTTCACCCGTAATTGTTCTGGGGCAGTCTGCCAGGGAGCTGGGTGTCTAAGGAATGCTGGGCACAGCTGTCTGCCCTGAAGTCCCTCTGCTGGCTGGGAGGGGACGCCAAGGTGACCGCTTTGACATCCCATGCTTTGGCTTCTTCCTTTTGCCCTGCCCCATAGTTGGAGCTATGGAGAAAGTGCAGGAAGACATAGCTGGGTTCAAGACCCACAGGCGGGGACAGAGAAACAGCGGGAAACTGTGGACTGCAGTTTGCTCCTTCTGCCGTTATTTCTGCAGCACCTGCTGTCGATTAGAACCATTTCGTTTTAAAGAAAATCAGGAATAGCTTATTTCATGCCAAGTGTCTTGGATTCAAGTTTCCCTGAGCGACAAGCTCCAAAGCAGTAGATGTTACGAAAGCTTTTATAGCCGAAGAGCGAGGAAAGTCCTAAATCAGTATATTGAACAGATACAGTGGCAGGGCATTAGGTGGCGCTTGCCACCAAGTGGGAATCTTTGGCGATCTTAGCTTTGGGGGCAGTGGGCGCTGGAGGTCTGGTAAGCTTTGGCACACATTCCGGAAAGGTTTCCTAGGAGTCAAGAGACTGATGGGTTGGATACAAAGGCCTAGAGGAAGCAGTTATGTTTCTAAAGGACCTAAGGTAGCCCAAGATGATTTTGGCCCTGGGGGAGCAACATTTCATCTCTCCTGATAGTCTACTCAGCTGAGGTTGGACAGTCTGCAGTATTTCTTTCTTTCTTTTTTCTTTTGCAGTACTAGGGATGGCACTGCACCACTGAGCTACGTCCCCAGTACCCTCCCACCCCTACCCCATGACAGGGTCTCATCACATTGTCCAAACTGGCCTCGAATTTGTCATCCTCCTGCCTCAGCCTCCTGAATAGATGGAATTATAGGCATGTGCCACTATCCTTGCTGCAGAGTCTTTGATATAGCTGCTCTTCCTCCTCTTCCTCCTTGGAGACAGGATCTCACTATGTAGCTCAGGCTGACCTCAAACTCACAGCGATCCTCCTGCCTCAGCCTGCCAAGGGCTAGGGT
Organism: Dasyprocta punctata; assembly: GCA_004363535.1. NCBI lineage: Eukaryota > Metazoa > Chordata > Mammalia > Rodentia > Dasyproctidae > Dasyprocta > Dasyprocta punctata. The sequence goes on along the minus strand of RJWM01016145.1, from coordinate 42,989 downwards.
CACAGGCTTGCGCCACCAGGCCCAGGTAGAGGATTCTTTAGAGAATTTCAATTCATGGCTCCTCCTGCTGGTCAAGCATCACCCTGCACATGGGCGTCCCATGGAGCCAGACGGGCTCCTTCCTGGGAGTTGAGAGATGAGGCTGAGGCAGAAAGGCAGGCTTCAGGCATGGGAAAGGGCTGTTACAGCCTTGAAGGTGGAAGTGAGGCGCATGCTAACATTATTAGCCATCAAGACCCAGTTGCCAGGCTTCTTCCTCCTCCCTCCTGTGCCTCTCATGTAGCCTCTCTGGGCCTCGTGCCCAGGCTGGCCTTGGATGCCAGGCACTGCAGCTCCCTTTTGTGACCTGTTTACCCCCAGCAGGCTTCAGTGTTCTCGCAGTCTCATTAAAGCACACTTGAAAACTGGGGGTTTGGGGAGGAAAGATAAGAAAACTCGGGATTTGGGCACCCTGACGTTGCTCCTTTGAGTCATTCCCTCATTCAGCAGGCACTAAATTTTTTTTTTTTAATGGGTACTGGGGATTGAACTCACAACCTCGCGCCTGCCAGGCAGGCGCTTAGGCGACTGAGCTAAATCCCAAACCCTCACTAAATTATTTTTGAGGATGCCGGGCATGGTGGCGCACACCTTTAATCCCAGCACTCGGGAGGCTGAGGTAGGAGGAGCGTTGTGAGTTCGAGGCCGGCTTAGGCTACAACGCAAGCACAAGGCCAGCCTGAGCTACATAGTGCGACCCTGCCTCAAAAGACTAGGGCTGGGAGTTTGGCTCATGTGGCTTAAGTGCCTGTCTGGCAGGCGCAAGGTCGTGAGTTTGATCCTTGGTGCCGCAAAAAAAAAAACAAACAAACAAACAAAAAAAAACTATTTTTGAGGACCTACTGTGTGTCAAGGAAACACACTTTTTTTTTTGGTACCAGGGATTGAACTCACTGAGCTAAATCCCCGGCCCTATTTTTTGGGACAGGGTCTCACTATGCAGTTCGGGCTGGCCTTGAACTCACTTTGTAGCCCAGACTGGTCTCGAACTTGCAGTGATCCTCCTGCCTCAGCCTGGAAGCACACAATTGAGCCAGAGACTAAGCAGTAAATAAGTCAATGCTAAGAATTTATGGCCAGGCTTGGTACACATCTGTAATTCTAGCATTCTGGAAGGCTGAGGCAGGAGAATCCCAAACTTGAGGCAACTTGGTGAGACTCTGTCTCAAAATAAAAAAAATTAAAAAAGGGCAAGGCACCAGACGTGGTGGTACACACCTATGATCCCAGCACTTGGAAGGCTGTGGCAAGAGGATTGCCTTGTGTTCAAGGCCAGTCTGGGCTACATAGTGAGCTCAAGGCCAGTTTGAACTACATAGCAAGACCATCTCAAAAAAGAGGCGGGACCGGACATAGCTCAGTGGCACTGTGCCTGCCTGGCAAGCACCAGGTCCTGGAGTTCAATTCCTGGTACCAAAAAAAAAATGTGGGGTATACCTCAGTGCAAAGGTCCTGTTCCTCAGAGGAGTTTGAATTTATACTCTCCCCCCCCCAGCCCTGGGGCCTCATGCATGCCAAACAAGTACTCTGCTACTGAGCTGTGCCTCCAGCCCAGAATTTATACTCAGATATTAAACATTATTGGATATTAAATTGTGGTTGCTACGAGCACTCTGTGGGCTACATGTAACTTATTGAGAAACAGGTCTGAGAATGCTGCCCTGGAGAGATGAATTTTGTACTGTGTTTTGAAGGATGAATAGGATGAGTAGAACTTAAATAGTACTTTTATTTTATTTATTTACTTATTTATCTTTTTGAGACAGGGTCTCACTATGCAGTTCAGGCTGGCCTTCAGCTCACTTAGTAATCTAGGGTGGTCTTTTTTCTTTTTTTTTTTGGTACTGGGAATCGAACTCACAACCTCACACTTGCCAGGCAGGTGCTTAGGCCACTGAACTAAATCCCCAGCCCTATTTTTTGAGACAGAGTCTCACTATGCAGTTCAGGCTGGCCTTGAACTCACTTTGTAGACCAGGCTGGTCTCGAACTCACAACGATCCTCCTGCCTCAGGCTCCAGAGTGCTGGGATTAAAGGTGGGTACCACCACACTCGACTCCCAGGCTGGTTTTGAATTTGCAATGTTTTTTCTGCTTTGGCCTAAGTAGTATTTTTAATACATGAACTAATTGAATCTTGGCAACTCTCTGGGAGGTGCTTCGATGTCCAGTTTACTGGCTGGAGAGGTTAAATTACTTATGTGAGTGAATGGCAGCGTTCGGATTTGAGTCTTGGAGCCTTCCAAGCTGGTCCAAACTCAGATCCAGATCCCCAGAGCCAAGCTGGAGAGGGGAATCCTGTAGACCCCCTTGCAGCCCGGTTAAGAATTTGAGACTTTGGCCTGAGAACAATGGGAAACCTTTCAAGGGATGTGGAGGTGGGGTGGCAGTGGGGGTGGGGTAGTGACCGGGTCCAAATTGAAATTTCAAAAGATCCCTCAGGCCATCCATGGTGGGGGATGGGGCAGAGCCGGCCAGGGGCCGATGGGGAAGCTGCTCTCTCCCGGCCCAGATCTCACAGATCTTGGTGGCCCTGGGGGAGGGCACAGCTCTCAGGATGGAGCTGCGCCGCCGGAGTGGACCTGGGAAGATGGTCAGAAGGTACCTCCTCCAGGGCTGGGGAGGGAGAGCGCCAGGGTGACCTCCCGATTTGGGGCTTGCAGAACTGGGTGGGTGGAAATACTGGGAGAAGCGGCAGGTGGGGGCTGAGAGCACAAGTTGAGGTGATCTCCAACTGCCATTCCCCGTCACTTCATCTTCTGTGCCTTTTTGTTGTTGGTGCTGCTACACTGGTTCCTTGTCGCCTGCAAAGATTTTCCCGCTCCATAGTATTTGTTTCTTGCTCTTGGAGAGGTGAAAGTGGATCACGGCTCACTTTCTTACGTCTATTACAGCGGGGTTGATTGCATAGTCTCTTTGCGCACCTGTTTCCTGAGTGTAAATTGAGAGAATTAACAGTGGCTGTCTCCTAGAGGAGTGGGAAGGGCCTGGCACCCGGCTCAAGGTGAGCTTCCTTGGGCACCAGCCACTCTTCGCCGGTGAAGATGCTTGTGTTCCTGTTGTTATGACAACCAGGAGGGCCAGGGGCCAAAGAGGCTGTGGAAGCAGAAGGCTAAGGCCCCTAGAAGCTGGACAGGTTACTTAGCAAGTCCACAATAAGCTTAGTGGACCCCAGCAATAGGCGAACTGCTTTAAAATAGAGGATGGGATTTCATTCACTCAGATCAACAGATATTGATTGAGACCCTTGTCTGTGAGACCTAGTCTGGGGTCTGGAGACATAGCATTGTTTTTGAATGATAAAGTTCCTGTCCAAAAAGTAAATGTAATGTCATTTTTAAGGGTGCTAAGTGCTGGGGAGAAAACTCTGCTGTGACGTGATGTGATCAAAGACAGCCCCCTGGGGGAGGTGGCATTTGGTCCTGAATCTGAAGTGGAAAAGGAGTAGTAAATGTCCATGAGGGGTGGGAAGTAACTCGGCAGGAGCCCTCGATGTTGTTTTGGGGGCCCCCAAAAGAAGGTACAGGTAGTTGGAGTGCAGGAAATAGCTGAAGAGGCTTTTTTGACTTTTAAAGAGTTTCATCTAAATGATAACTTTCCATGCTAATAGACTATGCAAGAAGGTGCAGAATCCAAGCTAGGGTCGTTGCTGACCCATTGGAGGTCTTGTTTGGAAACCTTTTCATGTAGAAAGAAGAGGTCATTCATTGCGCAGATATTTACTGAGCAGCTACTATGCCTCAGGCACTGTGCCCATCCCAGGGAAACTCTGGTCAATGTGACACACAAAGTCTTTGCTTTTGAACAGAGATTAAAAAAAAATAAGCAAAGATGGTTGTATCCCACTAAGCCCTAAAAAGGAAATAACAGGGTGCTTTCTCAGGGAACTGGTGTTGGATGAGTGGTCAGAAGGGGCCCTCTCAGAGGGGGCGTCACGAGACCAGAGTCATGAGTCCCCTTGTGATGGAAGGTATTCCAGGGGGAGGTGACCGCAGTGCACAGCATGTGAGGTGGGACCAGCCTGGAGAGGCCCAGAGCAGCTGAATGGGGCAGTATTGGCAGAACCAGGACCTCGGCAGAGTGGGGATTGGCCCAGAGGGGACTGCGGGCCAGGTTCCCAGCGGCAGGACATCCTCCTAAAGTGCGGGGCTGCAAGTGTCTCTGTAAGTGGTCCCAGAGGGACGGCCGAGCTCAGGCAGGGGTCGTGGCCATCTCCATGCAGGTACCTAACCCTCCCACCGAAGCTCAGAAGTAGCCATAGACTATAAATCAGTGGATGGATACAACTTGGACACCAAACTTTTTTATTTGGAACGGGGTCTCACTATGTAGTTCAGGCTGGCCTTGAACTCATCACTATGTGGCCCAGGCTGGCCTCAAACTCGTAGTGACCTTCCTACATCAGTCTTTCAGATAGCTGGGAATACGGGTGCACAAGCTTAAAAATGAGCTATTTTATTTTTTATTTTATTTATTTATTTTTGTTTTGTTTTGCTTTTTGCGGCATTGGGGATTGAACTCACAGCCTCACACCTGCCAGACAGGCGCTTAAGCCACTGAGCCAAACTCCCAGCCCTAGTTTTTTAAGGCAGGGTCACACTATGTAGCTCAGGCCGGCCTTGCACTCGCGTTGTAGCCCAAGCCAGCCTTGAACGCACAATGCTCCTTCTACCTCAGCCTCCTGAGAGCTGGGATTAAAGGTGTGCACCACCACGCCCAGCTCGAGCTATTTTATTTTATTTATGTATTTATTTATTTATTTTGGTACTGGGGATCAAACTCATAACCTCACACTTGTCAGCCAGGCGCTTAAGCCACTGAGCTAAATCCCTGGCCAAATGAGCCATTTTAAAGTGTGCGATCCAGTGGTATTGAAAGCAGTCACTGTTGGGTGCCACCCCCTTTCCAGCCTCAGAACTTTTTCATCACCCTAAATGGAGAACCTATATCTCATTCTGTCTCTCTTCAGCGATAGACCTTGGGTCTCTACGGACTTGCCTGAATAAGTCACATAAGGGGGCGTCATACAGTGTGTCTCTCTGTGTCTGATCCTTTTCCTTGGTGTGATGTTCATAAGGTAACGTGAGTTTACTGACTTCCTTTTTGTGGCTGACAAATGTTCCTGTGCGGACACATCAAATTCTGTCATCCGTCCATCCGTGGATGGCTATTTGCGTTTTTATCTTTTGGTTTGTGGCTTCTGCTGCCCGGAGGAGGTTTCTGAGCAGGCAGGTGACACCTGTTTGATGCCAGGGCCCCCTGCTGCTGCTGTGTGGGGCAGAACCTGGAGAGGGCGAGAGGGGAAGCAAGAAACCACTGACAACAGGATCGACAGCCTGCACTCTAGGGGGCAGTGGTTGGGAACTGGAGCAGAACCCCCAGGCGACCCCGAGGCCAGGGCTGGAGGACTGAGTCCCTGCGGAGCTGGCAGAGGCAGTGCCGTGGGGAGCAGGGCTGCTGGCAGGTGCCACCGAGCTAGCAGATGGTGGAGCCCCTAGGCTTGCAGATGGGTTTCGGGGGCCGGAAGTTGCCAGGTGCAGGTGGCTCTGTGGACCCAGAGGGGAGCCCTGCAGAGAGGCTGCAGGATTCCAGGAGGTGGCTGCACCTTGCCTATGGACAGGGCCCGGCAGCTGGTGCTGAAAAGCCACTAAATGGGACCCTGCTCGGGTTGGGCAGGGGCCATGGAACCGAGCCTGTGGCCTCCAGGGATTCTCAGGACAGGTTCTGGATAGGAGGTGGCACCTGGCGTGTGAGGAAGCAGGGTGAGCCAGTCCTTGTGGGTCACCCAGGGAGGTGGGGAGGACGGGACAGGTGGGAAGGTCAGGCACGGCATTAGAGAAAGGAGGCTTGAAGTGGGAGTCACGCCTTCATGGAATTGGTGGAGAGTTGCTGAAGTCTCCCGGAAAACAGCAATAAATGTGGTCCCAGCCAACATTTGCTGTTTACAGCGGGTGTTTTCATGTTCATTAATTCATGGCATCCTCAGTACCACCCTGTGAGTTAGGAAGTACTATTCCTACTTAGTTACAGTTGGAGGACCAGGTCAGCAGGAGTTATGGAAATTTAGACTTTGGGAGCTGGACAATGGAAGAGCCTGATGAAGTTCTACATATTCATGTCTTATTTATCTTTGTATAGGGCTTTCACTTAGGAGTAGAATCAGGAATGGTGCATTGGATATAGAAGAGAGTGGGGATGGGAAGGAAAAGAACATTCTGGAATATTTTGAATCTGAGTAACAGAGGGAACGTGAAGGAAATAGTTGTCCCAGCCTCTGACCCTATCTCTGCACTGCACCTCACTGACTGTCCTTGGCCTTGTTTTGTTCCTCTGAGAAACCTGGGTGACCTCAGTGCCTTTGTACCTGCTGCTCCCTCTACCTGGAAGTTCCCCATCCTCCTTCAGCTCCAATCTTTCTGGCTCCCCATTCCTTCCGCCTGCTTTTCCATATAGTGGGCTCTCAATTTGACATTTTTTCTGGCTCATACACTTGCGCGTTGTCTCCTCTGCTCAGCTGTCAGCTCCTTCAAAGCAGGAACAATGACACTAAGCCTGGCACTAAATGGGACAGAGGCACTCCGTTCTTTTGGTGGACTGTGTCTGAGTCAGTCTGAAGAAAAAATGCCTCTCCTGTGGTTAGAAACACAGAGCTGGGGTCAGGGGTGAGGTTAGATCTGGGTAGATTTCCAATCTGGTGTGCCAGTGGATGATGTGATTGCATGAAAAGGTTTTAAGGAGAGAAAGAAAAAAAAAATCTCACATCTGCTGAGCATGCGCTCTGTTGACGCTGAGGGAAGGATTACAGTCTCCACTTTCTAGGATGGTAACTGTCCAGAAAGCCTCAGTGGGGCTGGAAATGTGGCTCAGTGGCACAGCACCTGCCTGGCAAACACAAGGTCCTGAGTTTGATTCTCGATACCAAAAATACAAACACAAAGACTCAGTGATGCAGTCAAGTTCCTAGGCCAGCAAAGGAGGAAGCCAGGAAGGGCCTCCCTCCCCTTCCCAGCCCCATCCTGCCCAGGAAGGAAGGGGTGGGCTCTGGAATCAGAGAGGAGCTAGACAGCTTGTAGAAAGTTGGTGTGGCTGGGTTGGTGGACTCACCAGGCCCCAGCATCAATTATTAGCAAGAGACCCCTGGATAGTGCTCCCAAGACTAAACTGTAGAGCTTGATTCTTAGAGGTCAATGGTGACTTTTAAAAAAAGTACTGTTGGAGAATATGAATGAGGGAATTAGTTTGATGTCACAGCTGATTCAGAGTACTGCACACATAAGGCTGCTGGGATGAATTTACAAGTAGATGCAGAAACTAGCTATAATCAGTTGCATTCCAGGGACTAAATTTGCATTTCTATGACAAGAGTCATTTGCATTAGTCTTAGCCTTCTATGATTTACAGAATTGTAAAATAGTTCAAAAACAATGAAAGGGGGTGGGGTGTTTTTTTTAGCTCAGTGTCACAGTACCTGCCTGGCAAGTGTGAGGTCCTGAGTTCGATTCCCAGTACCCTCCTCCCCCTAAATAAATAAAAACAATGAAAGGTGGGCTGGGGATATAGCTCTGTGCTACAGGCTTCAGCACCAGGCCTTTGAGAGAGCAGGAGGACCTGGGTTTGATCCCCAGCACCATAACCAACCAACCAACCAATCAATCAGTCTAATCAATCTACCCCAGAAAGAGAAAGCAAGGAAAAGAGGAAGGAAGGAGCAGTCAATAGATATAGCAAAAACGGTACACATATCTTTCTTTCATTTCACATTTTCCCTCAATATTACATTTATTGATTTATATTTGATAAAATAATACATTCACAGGGTTGAAGCATGAACGGTAAGAATGGGTATAATGGTGACGACTCCCTTCCAATCCTGATCCTGTTCTCCTGGGATGCAACCACGGTTAGCAGTTTCTTCCCTTTTTTTTTTTTTTTTTTTTTTTTGGTACCAGGGATCGAACTTACAACGTCATGCCTGCCAGGCAGGCACTTAAGCCACTGAGCCAAATTCCCAGCCCTAGTTTTTTTTGTTGTTGTTTGTTTTTTGTTTTTTTGAGGCAGGGTCGCACTATGTAGCTCAGGCTGGCCTTGAGCTCATGTTGAAGCCCAAACCAGCCTGGAACTCACAACACTCCTCCTTCCTCAGCCTCCCGAGTGTTAGGATTAAAGGTGTGCGCCACCATGCCCAGCTAGCAGTTTAAGTACATTTGCTCCAGAGGAGATTCTATGTATAATGAATCAGACACCTCTTTCTCTTCCTCTCTGTCTCTGTCTCTGTCTCTCTTTCTCTCTCTCTCTCTCTCTCACACACACACACACACCTATTAACAAAACAAAACAAATGGCACTATATTCCTTATTCTGTTCTTGGTTTTTCTCCGACTCAGCAATGTGCCTTAGAGATCGCTTCACATCAGTGTGTAAGAGTTTAGATTCCTTCTCCAGCTGCACAGTGCTCAGCTGTGAGGCAGGCTGAGTGATTTGAACCCTTAAAGATGGAGGGAAGAAGCAGGTGAGTGGGGAGGTGAAGGAGAATGGGAGGCGGGGGAAGAGACCGGTCATAGTTCCTGCCTCAGTTCTCTCACCTAGGAAATGGGGCTGGTCATCATCTTTGTTCGTGTGATAGAGCTGGAGGATAAGGGGGTTCCCTAGGTTGTGTATTCCTGTTTTTCTTTTTTGCGGTGCTGGAAATGGAAGGCAGGACCTCTTGCATGCTAGGCAAATGCTTTTCCATTGAGCTACGTCCCCAAACTACCTAGCACGATATCAGACATTGTAACAGCTTAGCTTTCAGTATTTATCTTTATCCTCCTTGGAAAGGTAATGGCAAAAAAGGGAAGAGGACTGAGTTGGAAGCACCCAGAAAATGCGTTTTTAGAGTGAGCTGAGAAGGGGATAGTAGCAAGACTCAGTGAGTGAGTGACAGGCGTCATTCATCAGGAGAGTGGTAGGGTTCCCATTGTACGGGTGAGGAAATCAAGGCCCAGAGAATAGAATTTTGTACCTCAACCAATGCCTCACACCTGGCAAGTGGGGCAGCTGTGATTCACCCAGTCTGGCACAGCACTGGCAGCCGCATGCTCAACCTCTGCATGGCTCGACCTCTTGATGTGGGGAAGAAAGTGCAAGATGAAGGGGTCAGGAGACGGGGTGGTTGCCGAGCCGCTGCTAGGTGGGAAGGCGTCTGGTAGTGCTGGGGGGTGGGGTTTGCCCACAGGGCTGGGAATTCTGCTGCAGCCAGAAGAGCAGCTGAGGAGGAACTAGCTGCACCTGGGGGGTTTGGAGAAGTGGGGACCTGGGCAGGGAGGAGGTGCGGAGCAGGAGACCAAGTGCAAAGGTTCCAAGGAGGCCGGGAAGAAGTCAGCAGTGGGAAGAACAAACAGATGGTCTGGAGCTGAGCCCTGGGAAAGCGGAGGGAGACAGGAATCTGCATAGGACACTGAACCGGGGTGAAGCTGGCAGGCCAGTTTAGGATCCTTCCTTTTACCTGGAGGGGGATGGGAATCACGGATGGAGTTTGAGCCAAGGAGGGAGAGACAGGATCTGACTTGTGCTTGCAGAGAATCCCAGGCAGCCTGTGTGTCATGCATACACAAACAGCAACTACTGCAAAGGCAGAATGGACGGCCCAAGTCGGAGACTGCTGCCCCCGTCCAGAGGCAGATGGCATTTTATTGAGCTCTAAGCGAGGCCAGCAGTGCTGATGAGAGAACTGGCCCGCCGTCTGCGGCGGGAGTGTCCTGTGCATTGCAGGTTTTTCCGGCAGCAGCCCTGGCCGCTACCTGCTAGGTGTTAAGTCTCTCTCCCACCCTTCCCTCCTACATGTGACAACCCAAAATGTCTCCAGACATTGCCACATGTCTCTTGGGAGGCAAAATCTCCCCCTGCATCGAGAACCAGTGGTCTAGTGGGAGGAGGTGCGGAGCAGGAGACCAAGTGCAAAGAAATCTATGCTGTTCTCTTCTTTCCATAGCAGCAACTGTTAGGAAAGGGCGGGGGGGAAGCAGCTTCAGGGGATCCTGACTTTTCCTCCTTTAGATTTTCATCTCATCCCCCTATCGTCGCATCTTCCCTCCCTGCCAAGCTGCGACCATCTGCCCAGCGGAGCACACACCATCCATCCACCGCCTGCCCTCTCCTCCAGCCCTGTGTGTCTCCTCTGCATCCCTGGCTTAATCCGCCTGCCAGTCCCTCCCAGAAATAAGCAAAACAAGAACATAAAATGAAACGGTCCAACCAAACCTCCCCGTTCCTCCCAAGGAGGGATAGATAGATCCTTTCTTCTCCTTGGTGGCTGTAACCTGATGCGGTCAGTTCTACACCCACTGAGAAGGTGAGCCTTTCTGTCACCATGCCCAAAGTTGGCCTCCCTTCTCATTGGCTAAAAAGGAACAAAACCAAACAAAAAAATGGTATTTTAAGCACTTCCCTGCCTCAGTCTTGTCCATTTCACACAACGGATGGACGCACAGAGAAGCCTGCTGCTTGCTGGAGGCAGATAACTCCAAGTGCACTTATTTGCATCGCCAGCCGCCCAGGCTATCTCGGGATGCAGCTTGCAGAGGCCGCTGCTCCTGCTGCTTGTCTGGCTGCCGGCCAGGGGCTGGAGAGCCAGCGCAGCGCGGCCAGGCCTCACCCAGTGAGGCCTGGGGAAGGGAGCTGGGGCCAGCCCTTCCTCTCCTTGCAGGCCAGCCGTACTGCTGTGACACTGCCCGACTTTCTACAGCCCCATTCTGTCCCCCTGGTTCTCTCTGTCCCCTGGGAATATTAAAAGAGACATGTTTTAATGTATTCTAGTTAGCTCATTGCTTATTAATATCTCTGAAGAACCTATTTGTTTAGGCCTGTGCCGGGGCTTTCCTGTCCAGAGGCACAAAGGCTGGATTTTATTTCTTCCTTTTCACTTAGGCCAGGGATTCCCAACCTCCACACAATAACGCATTTTAGGTCACATAATGCCTGGTCGTGTGGCGCTGTCCTGTGCACTGTGGGACATTTTTCAGGGCTCCTCCCCCAACAGTGATTACCCCAAAGTCTCCTGACAGTGCCAAATGTCCCTTGGCGGCAAGATTGCCCCTGGCTGGGAACTACTGATTTCAAGAACTATAAACAGCCTCGTTTTAAAGGCAAAGCGTTCCTTCTGTCCTTTTGCTCGAGGTTTGTAGAGAGGGGGCAGTTTTCTCTGGGCCCTAGCCTGTGATGAAAGGGCGTTTGGATGACTCTAAAGTCTCAGCTCTTTTATTCAGTACTAAAAGCCCATCTCAAGGGCAGACCTCCTGAAAGAGAGACCAGGTCTTGCCTTTGGTGTCTGGGGAATTTAGCTTCTTTTCTGCTGTGTTTGCTTTGGCTTTGCTTTTGTGTCTTTCTTTAGAGTCAAGGGAAGGCACAGGCTTTAAGCGTATGGAGTCATAACTGCCTGGAAGTCTGATCCTTGGCACTCGCCAGCTGTGTGACCTTCAGCAGCTTGCTTCACCTCTCTGGGCACAGTTCCAGGTCTCTTAACAATGCTGCCTGCCTTCTTGAAATTAGTCTGTGTACAGCATTGATTTAGTAACTGCTGTGGTTGGGCCTTAAGCAGGGCTACCAAATGGATCTCTAGGATGGGGCCAGCAGCATTTGGTTTTATTTCCTGCATTATCAGCCACATTCCATCAGGGCCAGGAGTGGCTCCTGGTAGGCCTGCCTCAGGGTTTTCTTTTCAACCTGCGTCCCTCTCAGGATTCCATCTGCCACCATACCTTGTGTCTGTCCCCAGCCCAATTGCTATTTTCCAGATAACCTCAGACCTACTCGAATGCCAACAGCATTCCTCAAACTGAGCTGAGCTGCCAGAATAAGCCGGCAGCTTCCTGCTCTTTGCCCCAGAAAACATTTCAAGTGATCAAGTGATCAGGGAGAGGGAGGGAGGGAGAGGGGGAGGATGCTGCGGCTGCTTATGCAACAAGCTTTAATCCTGGGTTAAAATCCGCAGCGTGCACACACCAGCGGCATATTTCACTTCCTCCTTAGTGGTGGAGTTAGTTGCACATGAGCTCACTACTAACCTTGCTTCCATTTTTCTGTTACGCCCCAAAGCAGCACCCACAGAAGAAACAAGCTGGATTCCATATGGCTGGTGGTGGAGGGCTGCTGCCCACACAGCTAGGAAGCAGGGCAGAGTCTGAGGAGTCCAGGCCACCGTCTCTGCTCCTCTTTGGTCCCTGTACCTGTAACTGTCCCCAGGAATAGCCTCTGGGGAGGCCCAGGCCCGTTGTCTTGAGTGGTGGCCTTTTGTCTGGCTGGGTGGTGGCGGTGGTGATGTCCTTCCCTCAATCTTGGCCCCGGATAGCCTAAAGTGGCTCAGATTCTGTCCCTTTTCAAAAGCCTGGGCCCTGCCCAGTGGTTCAGTGTGTCTGGATTTCTGGCTCGACCCTGAGCCTGTCTGCTATAGGATTCCCAGCCAGGAAGAATTGATGGACACGCAGTGGGCATCTGTTGTCCTCGGGGGAGGGTGGAGAGTGAACGACCAGCTCTTCATTTTCTTTGCAGGCACAGTGTGGGATCAGAAAGCCCACAAGTCCTAATTTCAAGAGGAGAGGGGAGACTTTATTCCTCTCTAGCTTTATCTCCAGGGGTAAGGCTTCGTCAACTCAGGCAGGTTCCTTCAGCCCCTAAAGAAAGGTGTTTCTTTAGCTTCTGTTGCTCCTGCTTGCTGTTTTTTTTTTTTTAATCTCATTAATTAAGCACTCTATTGAAAAAATAAAATGTAGTAGAAGAAAGAAAGCTTGGACATTTTAAGATCCTGTTCGATTTACCTTCCCTACAAAGGCAGCTGAGGAGGAAACAGGCACTGACCTACTAATACTATTCAAATGGGTGGAATTATCAACAGCTCTGAAAAACTAGTTAATATTTTACTGGGGAGCAGTGCCAGAGATGGGGGCTTGGGGGGGTGCCAAGTGCAGGGCTGTGTGTGAAATAGCTGTTCCATCTGCCTTAGGGGACGAAAAGGAGCCGTTCTCTGTGGAAATAAATTGAAGCAGGAATCCTTATGAAGCTCATGGGATTTGTCTGCCCACTGAGGAGGGCCCAGTTTCCCAAGAACACGCACACATACAGGGATGATTGTGGCAGGAAGAGCTAACCTGTGGGTGTATAGGCCTGACTATAATGGGGGTTCTTGTTTCCCAGCTGGGTTTGACATCTTTCTTTCTCCCTCTGGATTTAAATGGCTTCTCAGACCGAGAGGCACTGCCTGTGCCCTGGATTCAGAAGGTACACGCCTCCTTGGGAAGCAGAGGCAAGAGACAGCGGCTCTCTCTCTCTCTTTCTGCATCTGCCGGGAGAGCTGCAGCTGGTATTTTTCCACAGGCCTTTTCTGCGATCTCAGGGCCTAGTTCTTCCCAGCCAGGCCCAGAGTCCGAGAGAGGGTTAACAGGCAGGAAGCTGAAGGCATCACAGACTAATACGGAAGTCAGATTTTTGTTTAACTGACAGGTTTAGCAGGCCTTGGCGGTGGGGGAGGGGGCCTGGAGGGGAAGGGAAGTTTGTAGATGGAGGCATGTGGCCTGCTAGGAGCGCATTTGGCTTTTCTTAGGGTAAGCACGGAGAGGGGGCCCCCCTTGGCATCTTGGCAGGGAGGCAGGAACCCATTTTGGTTTTCCTTTGAGGACTGACGGAGGGGGGTGAGAGGTTAGCCTCTTAGCTGGGCAAATGGCCGCCTGGCCTGCTTTTCCAGGAGGAGGCATTTTGACAATGACTATGCAAACTTGACCACTCTTCCCCTCCTCCCCTCTGCCGCGGACTCCTCTCTCCTCTGAGAAGCCAGACTGCCCTTTGCTGGTTCCTGGCTCTGCCTTGCTGCCCGTGTCTCCTCAGAGGCCTGGCTCCTGCCCCTTTTCTCTTTTCCCTTGGCTGTGTCCCTGGGGCGCCTCACTCCTCAGCCCCCTTTCCCTTTGGAGAACCACTGCCGAATTGTTCCAGCAAAGTGTCAGCCTTCCTCCTTAGCAAAGGGCCACTGGTGTGGGGGCAGGTGAGGTTGAACCCTTTTCAGTCCACCCCAAAAGCTCTCTTCCCAGTGGCTTCCGGGCCAAAGGCTTTACTTGAGCAGGTCAGGCTGGCTGCACTGGTTTGCTAGTGCCGGAAAATCTAGCCAGAGTGCGGGAGAAGTGCGTGTGTGGGCCCCTTTCCCAAGTTTTTCTTGTTGCAAAAGGCCTAGCTTAGCCTGTCTTTTTCTATGCACAGGATGGCTCTTGCTCACCCGAGCCTCACAAAGATAATCGCTCAGGAAGTGTTTCAGCCAATCCGGGGCGGCTTTACACTCCGATTTGCCGGGGCAGCCAATCGGGGATGAGCTTTTATTAGGCGGCCAGATCATCAGCCGAAGTGCCAAACCCTTTTTCTGTGAGAACTAGGAGCCTGTCCTCCATGTTTTATAAGTATTGACATTACACAGTGTTAACAATGCATCCACAGAGGTAAGCTCGGCTTTTTAACCATCTTTTTCCCCCTCCCTCTGAGACATCCGAGTTGTGGGCGAGCAGTGTGATTTCTCTGTGGCTGGCCGTGCCACACTCGCCCCCAGAGCACTTAGGTTAACTTGGAACTGTTTAGAGAGAAATTTTTTTTTTGCTTTCTTGGGTCACATGGCTAAGTAGCCATTCGCCTTAGCTTGATTTTGCAAACTGGCAAGGGCCTGGCACACCTTTTCTTCCACCAGGGCATGGTGTTTCTGGAATAGTTTGAAGCTAGATCCTGCTATGCCAAAAGAGAAGCTTTTTTCCTCCTCTTTTTTTCCCCCCTCCCTCTGTCTCTCTCTCTGAGCAGTTTCCCCCCTGCACTATTGTCTGCTCTTGTGTCACATGCCTGCTGGGGGAAGAAAATGGAAGGTAAGCAAGCAGGCTCCTCTCCAAGGAGCGCTCATGGCAGACAGCAGAGCAGGCAAGTTTGCCTCTCCAAAGAGGTTCTGGGAAGGCTGGAGTGAGTTCTGACAAGGCAGGCCGTGTTTGAAACAGAACCCAGCTCTGAGCAGAGCAGTGCTAGGGAACTAAGAGTAAGCTCCTTGGGCCTAGGTGGGTGCTGGCGTCTGTACATGGTCTTTCTCTTCCTCTACAGAGCTTCTCACTGGAGAAACTACATTGTTCAGCCTTTTTTCCTGACCTAGCTTGATACAGAGTGTTCTGCAAGCCAGCCTACAGCCAGCAAATGTTTCTGAAAAGTGTTTTGTAGGCTCTGAAGGAAGTTTTTGGAGTAGGGATGGGGACTATGGGGTGGGGGGTGGGGGAAGATCTTGGACAACATCCTGCAGAAAAATCTGGGAGGACTCTAAATGCTTTAGCTTTCTACTCTTGCATGGTTTTCAATGAACTAATGTATCTTTTATCCTTATTTTCATTTTCCTTGCCCCCCCCCCACCTTTTTACATTGTATCATCCTCTGTCCTGTGTGATAGAGTGCAGAGGAAATAAAATCATGTGTGTGGTTCATGACAGCATTCCATATCCAGTTGTTGAGTTGTGTTGTTGTGATGGTGTGTGTTTTTAATAATACCATGTAACTGTTTAAAAAAATTTCCTTTTTGATCAAGTCCCAAATCTGCCAGCCTGTTCTCTCTTCCTAACTGTGGAAAAATGAGACGGTTGCTTGAACATTTGTTGGGTAAGTAAGCAAATCCATTTCCTCTGTGACCATGTATCAAGAGTTTTGGAAACATTTGGTATCTGTTTGTAATAGGGGGTCTTGGTTGCAGGAGCTGGAGGGCGGGGGGGACTTGAGGAGTGGGAGCAAAATAAGGGCAAGAGTGCCTTGAGTTTAAGTGCCTGTTTGAATCCAGTTTTTCCTGATAACCTGCAGATAGGATTGAAGATTTCACTTCCTGTTTACCCTCACCCTGGGCAGAAATGTTCAGTTCATTGTGACTTGCTTGTAGACCTTTAATTGGGTTTGTTTGGATTGTATAACTCTGGGTAGGTGATCTGCTTGTGGAATGTAATGCAACTGCTTGTTCTTAGAATCACAGCCCTATAGACATGGAGGGGGGATGCTGGTGGTGGTCTGCATGTGGGGGTGGGGTACTCATGTTTTAGGATTCTTACATATATATTGCAAAATCCCATCCACCACCAAACTTGTTTTGATTCAGGGCGCACTGGCCAACAGATTCAGCCTTTTCCCAAACCTAATCCATACATCTGTATATTCACTGGCTATATATAGGATTTATTTCTCACTTTGTACATTTTCCCCTGATCTCTTGATGATGTGGCTAGAATTTAAAAGTGACAAAAGTAGACTTTTGCTTAGCATTACCTTTGGAATGTCTCTGAGAGTTCACCACAAACATTTTCAGTTCGGAGACCAATCCAGCATGACTGTAATCGTGGAAATATATTCATTTGGTGTGTTAGGCTAACTTTATGGAGTCAGTAAGCTTTTTTCTAGTGCTCAGCAGCCCAAAGTTTTGACACCAATTGGAAAAAGGTTCATTTACTAAGGAGAAATGGCATTGCATTAGGAGTTGAGAAGTCTGTGTAAGGTGAGCCAGCATTTCAGAATAAAAGTGAGGGTAGTTTACAATATATACTTAAAACTGCACAGTGCCCCTTATCCCATACAAGTTAAGTTCACACACTTAGCTATTTTCTTTGTTCTTATCTCCTTGCTGTAAATGGAAATTGCATATTGAGGTTCTTGTGGCCTCCCTAGAACAATATCTAATCACAAGACTCCTGGTTTGGTGCCTTCAACAGTTTGCATAATACTGTGTTTGTTGGGCTGGAAGGAGACTTAAGGGCAATGCGTTTGTCCTCTGAAAGCTTGCATTAAAATGGCTCCCACAGGTTTGGAAAGCCAAGATCTGTTTTCAAGTGTGCAGCCCTAGCAGGTTCCCAGCCCTGGAGCAAGCTGGGCCACTTTTCCTCTGGTACTGTGGCTACCACCAACCATGGGTCAGGAAAAAGTTAATTACTTTCCAAGTAGCATTATTTTCCAGTTACTGAAGGGAAAGAATAAATGTCTGCATTGCAGTAGGACTAGGTAGGGCCAGCAGTACTGTTCCACAGAACACCCCAATGCGCCCCCCCACCGCAAATCAGTGGACCTGGAGGAAATTGTTAAAGATTGACAATTGCAATATGTGAACTGAGTGAGGATCTATCTTCTGGAAATTTCCACCATCTTTGTTCCTTTTAGGAAAAGCAGTTCGCCAAGCTGAAGAGTCTCCTGCATTCCATTCCTGAGGTGCCTCCCCTCCCTCCCCCTTTCTTTTTCTCATCAAGGTAGAATGTCCCCTCTGCCACATTTGTAAATTGCAGAGGGAGGAACAGAAGGATGGGCTGTTTTCCTTTTCCCTTCTGCCTCCTCAGTCCCCAAAGAGGATGCACAGCTGCAAGGAGCAAACAGACACACTGGAGCTTTTCATTTCTCTCTCTCTCTCTCTCTCTCTCTTTTCCTTCAAGACCCTCCAGGATGGATGCACTTTCTGCTTTCGGAAATTAAGTCGCATTCACATGGGGGAGGGGGAGTCACAGCTTTTATTAGCTCCAGAAAATGGTCAGTGTTCAGTCTGTAACTAGGAATTAATTATATATAATCACTCAGTAGACTTTCTTCAGAGTTTTTCTAATTGCTGAGCATGAACATAGTTAGCCTGTTGGAGCCAAGTCCAGTTGCTTTTATAATTAACAGCTCAAAGATTTGAGTCAGAAAGAAAGAAACAATGCGGCCTCTGGGATTATAAATTAGGGATGAAAACAATAGCTTTTCCCCCCTTTCTTTCGTGTAACCCCTTTTTCTTTTAAACAAAACATTCCCCCTTTTCTTTCCCTGGGAGAGCCAGTGGAGAAACTACATCAGGTCTCACGAGGTGGGGAGACTAAGTCACCTTTTAGAAAGCTGGGCAACAATCACCTAAAAAATCCTGAAGGCAAAGGTGGGTTTTGGAAAGCCCAACCGCTTCAAACGTGTCATCTCCCTGTTCCTTTTGCTGCCCTTCCCTTAGCTCCTCTGGCAAAGAGAGGCAACAAAACATTTGTCAGCCCTAGATCTAGCTTTGCCTCTGGTTGACCCCAAAAGAAAGATACATTCCAGGGGACCTTCTTCATCCCACAGCAGAGGCGTGGAAGGGGGGAGTAAGTGTAGAAGAACCCTGCATTTCATTCTTAAAATGCAAAAACAAGTAAAAGGAGTCACCCTTGGCCTCAGGTTGCCAGACTGTGTCGCCCTTCCCCCTCTCTGCTCTCCTTACAGACAAACAAGCAGGTGGTGGCCCTGCCAGCTCTGCGGCCAGCATGCTGCCGGGCTGGCCCTCTCTGTCCGATCACCTATCTACCTACCGGCCGGCCGGCACAGAGCCAGCAGCGCGTCCTCGCCCCGGGTTGGCCTTGGGCATTGTGCCCTCCTTTCTCCCCTGGAGCTGAAAAGCAGTCACCTTGAAACTCCCCACTCCCAGCACCAGAGGAATTCCGAGGCCAATTCTCAGACCTTACCAGTAAATGACATTAGCCACTATGAGGCTATTAGTTCGACCTCTGGAAGCGGGGGGTTTTGCAAAAACCCATTGTTAATGCTTGGGGCTCTCTTGGGGGTAGACAGAAATTAATTTGTGAGTATCCTGTGCACTGGAGAAGGGAACATTTGACTTGGGTTTCTCCTCTGCAGACCTGCTTGTCTTTTCCTTGGTGTTAACTGTCTCAGGAGTGGCTGCAGTGGAGGGCTGGTGTTTGGGGCCCGGTATTCCGGCTTCATAAGCAGCCTTTTTATTTTACCTTGGCTTCAGACTGAGGGGCAGCCCTCTAGCTTAGCTTTTCAGATGCCCACTGTTCTTGAAGAACTTTTCATTTTACCTCGCTTGGTGCTACGAATTTGAGCAGGTTTCTCATGCACTGAGAAGGGGGAATGGATGCCCTCCCCCCACCTCCTCCCAAGCCCTTGGAACATTTTTGCGTGTGCACACAGACACCTGTCTGTCCGCGCTGTCTGCTGCTGGGCTGCAGAATTCCTAACCTTCCACCCACCTAATTCGAGGGCAAGGGGGCACCACCACAACAGAGCCCCTGTTGAAGGCTCAGAATCTAAAAGGGAAGGCTTTTCCTTAGGAACCTGTGACTTCACAAACTCCCTGTCATTGCAGTTTTTTTTTTTTTTTTTTTTTTTAAAAGCTTCTAACATCGGGTTGTTGGTATCCTTTGGTTGAGGTTTTCCTAGTTCTGATATTTAGGAAGGTGGCTTTGAAACTAGCAGGGCTGCTTCAACACAAGCTCAGCTATTGAACAAACTGCTACCATTTTAGCTTCAGTACAGGAGTGAGGCAGTGTTGCCAGACGCCATTTTAAGAATCCTGCATAAATAGCTTAGCTACCGATGACTCTGCCTGTTTTAGGTGAGTGCTTATTATATAAAGCTGCTCTGCTAACCATTCTCTTCCCACCCATTTAAAAAAAAATTAATTGCAGATTTAGGGAAGCATGGTTTTTCTCATTCTAATGTTAACTCTTTTATAATCTAGAAGAGGAAGATGTTATGCCTTGGGGATTAAATATTTCTTACAGCCTGGACCATTTTGGTATTTTTTTTTTTTTTTTTTTGTGAATGAAAGTAAAAAACCAGGAAAAGTCCTTTCGAATGATGCATGATTCTTGAAATGCTGTGTGATGATCCTCATCTGAGAACCAGATTCTTGTGCATGCTGGTTATGCATTCTAGATGGGTTAGAGATTCTTGGTTAAAAGTCAAATAGTAAAGGCACTTGGGGAAAAGAAATATCTGGGCATTGTGTATCCAGGCATATTTTGGTCAAAACTAGATGCTTTCTTTCTCTCTCTCTCTCCCTCTCTCTCTCTCTCTCTCTCTCTCTCTCTCTCTTCCTCTCTCTTGGAAGTGTTGAGGGGATGAGATTCCTGGGAATTACGGACCAGCCCTGAGTCCTCAGAATTAATAATCAGAAGGCTTAAAGCATCCTGGAGGTGCAGCAATTCATCTGCAACTTTTAATTGCTCTTTTTTCAGTGCATGCAGGTGAAGAAGTAAGCCAGCTTTCTTGTCCAGGCATTGGGGAAGAATCTTATTCTTTTTGGGAGGGAGGATGGTCTTGGTTGTTTGCAGGTGCTGCTGGCTCTTCTTTGAATTGTCTGAATTGTTTCAGTTTGTGAAATCCACAGGCAAGTGACTTGGGTAAATGTGAGGGCAAGAGGTGGTGGTAGTGGTGGTGGTAGTGGTGGTGGTGGTGGTGGAGGTGGTGGTGGTGGTGGTGGTGGTGGTGGTGGTGGTGGTGGTGGTGAAGGATACAATGTATGTACAACTACTTGATGGTGAATTTTCCCTTTGGGATGAAAGGCTGTTTGGTTTTCAGTAATTTTACCTTTAATGTCCCCCTGTCTCCTATAGACATAAAAAAAGAAAGAAAGAAAGAAAAAGAAAGAAAGAAAAGAAAGAAAAGTAATGTCAGTTTGAAAACAGGACTTCTTGTTCTTTTGTTTTTTGGTTCAAATGATCAGGGTTGCTGGAAGCTAGCAGACATGGAAGGAAAGAAGCTGTATATTTTCTAAGACTTTAATGTGTTAATGGCAGAAGTTCAAAGTATTTTCTCCAGATGCAGCTGCCTTTTCTTTTTAAAAATTACTTGACTATTTTTCCTCCAAATCACTGAACAGCTGTTAACCTAAACTGACCAAGATCTGTGGGACATTCAGACAGGTATAAATCTTTTCTTTTTATCACTTTGGATATAATATTCATAGCTGTTTTCCCCCTTTTCCATAATAACATACTAGTACTTGACACTAAACCAGAAAATTAAAAAATAAATAAAGCAACAAAACAAAACCCGATCACTGGTGTAAAAAAAAAAGAAAAAAAAGGAAGTCCTTTAGATGTGGCTATTCGAAATGACTAATTTTGCATTCTGGTCTTTGCTTTTGTAAATGAAGTTTTTTTTCTTTTTTCTTTTAATGTATATACACTGTAATTTCCCTTCGTCAAATCCAAGTTGTGTGTGGGTGTGTGCACACATACACGGTTCCTTTTGAAAGGAGGGTTTGCTGATCTCTGAAAAGATGGTTTTCTTAAATTGTTGTGTTTGAAATCCTGGGCTCAAGCTGGTGGTGCTGTTGCTAAAGTAAGGTGATTATGGTGCCCACTTGTAATACTTGGAAAGATAAAACAGCTTAACTTTCCTCCCCTTTCTCTTCTGCTTGAGAATTGATCATCTGAAACCCAGCAGCAAACAGCTACCTCATAACTATTTGCATTTCTTAGTCTCACAGTGGCATTCCTGCCTTAAGTATTCAGCTCCTCTAGGCTGTTACAAGCCAAATAATTGTTCTCTTGAATGCATTCCTCCTCCGTGATCAATACACCTTTGAATGTTTTCATCACAGCAGAAATCCTTCAAGTGGATTTTTTTTGGCTCTGTTATGTGTAATTGTTTCTTTCACCACTGTACATTTTGGTTGGAGCACAGATTAGCATTTTTCTCCATCACTCAAAATATGGGATCAGTTTCAAGAAGTTTAAGATTTCACATACTTCATGCTAGAGAGGGAAACAGAATTCTAATTGCTAGAAAGATCAAGGTTGCTGTTTGTTCTTTTGAAGTTAACCATCTACCCATCTCTCTGAGAACTGTACGGCAGCTTTCTGTTACAATTTATTTCCAGTCACCCTGAGCAAGAACCACCCCATCAACAGCATCTAGTTGGACAACCTTTGTGTGTTCCAGGCAGAGTGTTTCTAAGTTGAGAATGCTTTTCTCTGAAGTTGGAGTAGAAAGTGGTAAAACCACCTTCAGTAAATCATTGTTGTATTATTGCATGTTACGTGTTTAAATTTAGCAGGCTGCTTTCTCCTGATGGAAACCATTTGTGACAACATGTCAGTTGTTTCTTTGGTGATTTGTGTCCCTGGTTTCTCTACAGATGCTGAGTAAATGAAATAGCGAGGTTAATATCAGAATGCTAAATGTGTTAATATTCTGATTGAAGCCTACACTACTTTCTTTTCTCTCTCTGCTGGGACTATTTAAGTTTGAGGCCTCCACGCTCCTATAATTTGATTCTGAGCTATAATCTTTTCCTTTCTATCTAGCTCCCATCCTGAATTCTCTCCTCCCAACCAACCTGGAACTCTCCTAAATGCGTCTCCATCTTACCCTGGGGTTCCAGGCCTGAGGCTGCCTTTCTGGACTCATCTTTTGCCTTGTCACTGTCCCAGACCGCGGAACACAGACAGGACATTCTTCTCCAGCCTTCTTCCTGTCCTGGCTTTGAGTCTTCCAAATGGAAAATTCCAGCCCTATCAATTGGTGATGAACCCATTTCTTCTTGTTGAACCATGGTCTGATGGAATTACATCTAGTGATTGCTCAGATTCCTGTCACAAGCAGTGTCAGCCTGAATGCTTGGAAAGTTCTAGCACCTCAAAACATTTGCACCTATAAAAGCAGAACTTCATTTCTTCCTTTGGTTTGGCATGCAAAGGTGTCCCTGGGGGGAAGACCTGAAATGGCCTGCTGTCTGTTCAACCCCAGTTCCAGCAGAGAGAGAGAGAGAGAGAGACAGAGAGGCGCGGGCACACACACACACACACACACACACACACACACAGAGAGACAGAGAGAGAGAGAGAGAGACAGAGAGGCGCGGGCGCGCGCGCGCACACACACACGCACACACGCACACACACACACGGAGAGACAGAGAGAGGGAGAGAGAGAGAGAGAGAGGGAGGGGGAGGGAAAGGGAGAAGGTGAGGGAGAGGGAGAGAGAGAGATCTGGAATACAGACCTTCCCAGCTAAGGGGGCCCTCTTTTCTCCCTCTGTTCCCTGACCCTCCACTCTCAGCCTGTTTTTTAAGCAATTCTTCCTCATTCCACTTTTGTGGTGGGGGATAATTAGTTCAAAAGGCAGCCAAGACTGTATGCAGGGAGGCGCCAGCTAGTGGGGGTGCAGAGACCCTGTTCTGATTCCTGGGATACATGCTGGTCGTTTGCATTGTTTTGAGACCAGCGCTTTGGCTTCTAGTCTGGGCACATTTTTCTACAGTACTTCGTAATTTAAACTGTATCTTTTATTTTTCATGCTCCTGCCTCATCAGGGAATTGGAAAATGTAGAGAGGGAGTCCTGAAGATAAATACTCCACCTTAACAGAATTTAGAGATCAGAACTCGGGGTACCCTGGGAAACACTTCCAACCAACCCGTCTGCTTTTGAGCCTGGTGTTAACCAGGAGAAACTTGTTTATTTGAAGGCTGGCGTCCCCTGGGCCCAAGGGGGCAGATTGTAATTGTGTATATATAGAGAGAGGCTATTTTGCGTCCCCCAAAAGCATGGCAAGGGGCATGTAGTTTGACTTACATAGTATTAGGAAAGAAGCACCTCATATTTTAAAGAGGTCCTTTAGGAATGGCAGCACTGTGGACATCAGGTGTGTTCCTTTCCCCACCCTGGGTGAGGCGGGGGCATTGTCTTGAAGGTGGGTTGCTGCCGGCTTCTCCACAGCTGCCCCCTTGGGGCGGGTTCTTAGCCTACCTAAACATGAACGTAATTTGCTCTGTTTCAGCTTGGCTGAAGAGGAAATAAAAACAGAACAGGAGGTGGTAGAGGGCATGGATATCTCTACTCGCTCCAAAGGTGAGTAAAAATCTTGCTTTCTCTATTCCCGTGCCGAGGAGGAAATGGGAATTTCTTTTTGTTGTCGGAGAGCAGTGAACTGTGGCGGTCGGAGCCGGCCTCTCAACACTCCTCGCAAGGCGAGACGCAGACCCCTTGATGGATGGGCCTAATTTCTAGAGAAGTCTTTTTGATTTTCTTTGCCTCGCGTGGCTGTGTAGGAATTGTCCCGACAGTGAATTTTTACGCTTGTGTCCAGATTGAGGCTGCCTGGCTACCTCTCTCCCCAGGGTGGTTCTTTCAGGAATCAGAATGTAAAGCATGTTCTGGAAGCCTCTGGAGTTCCCAGCTGCTGCCGCCTTTCCTGATTTCAACCCCAGGCCCCTTTGGAATCTCAGAAGTGGGACGAAGCTGGCCCACCTCACTGGAAGGCGGTGGCCTTGGGCAGAGATAAAAGGGATGTGCAGGGCTTTCTGGAAAGCTGGGGCTTGTTTGTATTTAGGGCAAACGGGGCACAGGAGAGCGGGCACAGCCCATGCTGTGCTCGCGGGCCGTAGGGCCTCCAAGTCTCGTGGATGAGGGACTGGTGTTCTCCCTCTGGCCCGTGAGAGATTGCTGAAGCTTCCCAAGTGGGAGCCGCTATTCACTTTTGCCATCGGAGTGCTTTTAAAAGGGAGCTAGTGGAGCGTTTTCAGTGCTTCTGGATGCTGGTGAAAATGACTGTCTGCACACCGAATGGCTGTGCACTGTCACATTGGCGACTCCCTCAGGCTTCCGAGATGGGAAACCTCAAGGGCTTTTATAGCGTGGTGTTGGGCCAAGCCGAGGGGCAGATGGGCAGGCGAGGCCCAGCCGTGCAGGGCTGGGGAGCCGCGGGAGCCCCCTCCTCGTCACAGCTGAGCCCGCTGTGCCAGGAGGGCCAGGGCGCCAGGAGGGAGCACCCCAAAGGGGACCCGTGGGAGCCAGTGCCTCCTGGCCACGTCAGCCCCCTCAGTGGCCCGAATCCCGTGTGGGCGGGGCGTCCTCTGTCCCCGCCGCTATCTGTCTGTGGGACAGAGTGTTGGGGGAGGTTCCTGGGCTCCTCGCACCCTGGGCTTTCTTTCTTTTTTTTTTTTTTTTGCGGCACCGGGGATTGAACTCACAACCTTGTGCCTGCCTGATAGGCGCCTCAGCCAAACTCCAGGCCCTGGTTTTTTGAGGCAGGGTCGCACTGTGTAGCTCAGGCCGGCCTTGGGCACGCATTGTATACCAAGCAGGCCTCAAACTCACAACACTCCTCCTATCTCAGCCTCCCGAGTGCTGGGATTAAAGGCGTGCACCACCATGCCCGGCTTTGGGCTTTCTCATAAAAATGACGCACATGTTTGTGAAGGCCGGTGCTCACAGCGGAGCTTTCTCTAGTTCAACTCCTCTTCTCCTGAGGTAGGCAGTGTCCTTGCCATTGTACAGATGGGGAAACTGAGGCTTCAGATGGTAACATCTCACAGGTGGTAAGTGACAGCAGGATCAAACTGACAGGGCCCCCAGGGAGACTGCATTGCCCGATAGCCGAGTGGAGACTTTTCCAGAAGGGTCTTAGTCAGGGGTGGTCACCAGGGCAGGACACTGGCCTGCGCAGCCCTGTGTGTGTGGAGACGCCTCTTCTCACTTGTGGCTTGTACCTGGGTGCTCTTACGCTGTCACCCAGTGATCTCTCCCTCCTGCCTGAACCATGACTGATATAAGTGACCCTCGGCCCTTTTTGTCACGTGCCCTATTCCCCACCCTCTCCCTTCAGCATCTAGAATGTTCTTTTTTTTTTTTTTTTGGTCTTTTTGATGAGACAGGGTCTCACTATGCAGTTTAGAGTAGTCTTGAGTTTGAGCTCACTATAAAGCCCAGGCTGGTCTTGAATTTGCAACGATCCTCCTGCCTCTGCCTCTTGAGGTCTGGGATTACAGGCGTGTGCCACTATGCCCAGCCAGAATGGTTTTAAAAAGCATCTTGTTGCCAGGCGTGGCGGCACATGCCTTTAATCCCAGCACTTGGGAGGCTGAGGTAGAATGAGCGTTGTGAGTTTGAGGCCGGCTTGGGCTACAACGCGAGCACAAGGCTGAACTGAGCTACATAGTGCGACCCTGCCTCAAAAAAAAAAAACTAAGGCTGGGAGTTTGGCTCAGTGGCTTAAGTGCCTGTCTGGCAGGCGTGAGGCTGTGAGTTTGATTCCCGGCGCCGCAAAAAAAAAAAAAAAGCATCTTGTTGCCTGGCGTGGTGGCGCACGCCTTTAATTCTAGCACTGGGGAGGCTGAGGTAGGAGGAGTGTTGTGAGTTCTAGGCCGGCTTGGGCTACAATGTGAGCACAAGGCCAGCCTAAGCTACATAGTGCGACCCTGCCTTAGAAAAACTAGGGCTGGGAGTTTGGCTCAGCGACTTATGTGCCTGCCTGGTAGGCGCAAGATTGTGAGTTCGATCCCCGGTGCCACAAAAAAAGAAAAAAAAAAAATTGTTTTGCTGATTCCCTCTGCTGACCTCCTGACACCTTTAACCTGCCCCCTAGGGTGACCTTGTGCCCCTCCCTTGACCCCTTGGGCCCATGTGCCCTTTGCCCAGGATGTGCTGTCTTGGGTCCCACTGTTGTTTCTTGTGACTCAGGTTCATCACAGATATTGTGCAGTCTTTCCACAGCCACCTAGACTTGAAGGAGTTGTTCTGTAGTTTTCTTACTTATTTTTAAAATAAACCCATACATTTTATAGTATTAGATTTCCAGAAAAGTTGAGAGGACAGTGCTGAGCGTTTCCTTGTCTCTCGCCCCATTATTAGCTTCCTACCTTATTAGTAGGGCATATTTATCATAATTAGTGAATCAATATTGATGTTATTACTTAACTAAGTCCCATCCTTTGTTCTGGTTCTCTGCTGGGTGTGATGGCACACATCTGTAATCCCAGCACTTGGGGGGCTGCGTGAGGCAGGAGGGTCATGGCAAATTCAAGGCCAACCTGGACTACATAGCGGGAGCTTGTCTCAAAAAACCAAAAAAGCCCCACAACAGTTTTCCTGAGTTTTTTTCATTAAGGACCTCCCTACCCCCTAGTTCCTAGGATCAAACACAAGGCCTTGTACACTGCCACTGAGCTACATCCACATCCCCAACTCTTTCTTTCTTTTTTTTTCTGAGATAGGGTCTCGCTATGTAGTACAGGCTAGTTTTGAACTCACTATGTAGCCCAAACTGGTCTTGAACTCTTGGTAATTCTCCTGCCTCAGCCTCCTGGGTACTGGAATTACAGATATGTGCCACCACCCCCGGCTTTATTTTTCATTTTGAGCCAGGGTCTCGCTGAGTTGCCTAGGCTGGCTTTGAACTTGTGATCCTCTCGCCTCAGATTGCTGGCTGGCTGGGATTGCAGACAGACTGGGGTTGCAGGTGTGTGGTGCCATACCCTACCTCAAATTCCTTTTCTGTTCTCTAATTCCATCCATCCTACCATGCTCCATTCAGTTGTGTCTCATCATGCTCCTCCTGGCAGTGACAGTTCCTCAGACCACCTTTTTTTCTCCTTTGAGACAGAGTCTTGCTGTGTAGTTCAGGCCTAAAACTCACTATGAGGCTCAGGCTGGCCTTGAACTGAACTCACATCAATTCTCCTGCCTCAGCCTCCGAGTGCTAGGATTATGGACATGTGCCACTATGCCCAGTCGATTTTCTTTACTTTCGATGAGCGCAGTTTTGAGGAGAGTTGGTCTTCTGTAGAATGCTCCTTAGCTGGGGTTTGTTTCGTGTTTCTCAGGATTATGCTGTGGTTGCCCGAATTGGTTTTGAACTTGAGTGATCTTCCCTGCCTCAGCCTCCTGCTGAGTAGCTGGGATTCTAGGGATCTGTCACTGTGCCTGGTTTGGGGGTCATCACTTTTGGGGAGGAAGACTACTGCGGGGAAGCGCTGCTTTTGTAGCATCATCAAGGGTCCATACTTAGCAGTGGGCCTTATTCCTGTTGATGCTGAACTTAACTCCTGGCCATGGCTGAGATTTTCTCTCTCTTCGAAGGGAGGTTACCACGCTTGAGCGGCACTTGAGGAGCTGTTATGCTCTACTTCCTTAAGGGAGGATGCAGTATCTGCATGAGTTATTTGGAATCCTGGGTCACAGTCTGGGATTTGCTTTTTGCTATTTATTTATTCTTTTATATTCGTGTGGGCTCAAGGATAATTATACTTTACCTTATAATCCAATGCTACTTGTTCACTTTGTTGCAAATCGTTCTTAGTTTGGCAGTGGAGGATTCTGTCTGATGTGCCAGTGCCCCCGGCAGGGTGGGAATTGTTTTTCTTTTCTTTTCTTTTTGTCTTTTTGAGACAGGGTCTTGCTATGCAGTTCAGGCTGATTTTGAACTTGCAAAGGACTCTCCAGCCTCAGTCTCCCAAGTGCTGGGATTACAGGAGTGTGTGTTTGTTAGGTTTTTTGAGACAGGGTCTCTCTATGTAGTTTAGACTGGCCTTGAGCTCACTATGTAGCCCAGGCTGGCCTTGAACTCGCAGTGATCCTCCTGTCTCAGTCTTCCCGAGTGCAGGGATTATAGGTGTGCACCACCTTGCCTGACTTTTCAGTTTTGTTCTTGTACTCTGTTGTTTGTTTATTTGTCTACGGGAATGCAGGTGCCATCTCTAGATGGACCTGTACCTCCGCGCTTATCTCTTCCTTTCATTTGAGAGGCAGGACACTATAGAGGTTTTACTTAATTTTTTATTTAGCTGTAATGGGAGTTGAAACCAGAGCCTTCACATTGAGCTACATGCCCAGCCCATTTTTATCTTTTGGGTCTCACTTAAGTTACCAAGGCTGGGTTTGAACTTGCTTTTTTTTTTTTTTGCGGCACCAGGGATTGAACTCACAGCCTCACTCCTGCCAGACAGGCACTTAAGCCACTGAGCCAAA
The DNA here is from genome assembly GCA_004363535.1 of Dasyprocta punctata. Lineage (NCBI taxonomy): Eukaryota > Metazoa > Chordata > Mammalia > Rodentia > Dasyproctidae > Dasyprocta > Dasyprocta punctata. Next base: position 14,454 of record RJWM01016145.1, on the reverse strand, counting down.
CTCCCAGCCCTAGTTTTTTTTTTTTTTTTTTTGCGGCATCAGGGATTGAACTCACAGCCTTGCGCCTGCCAGGGCAGGCGCTTAAGCCACTGAGCCAAACTCCCGGCCCTGGTTTTTTGAGGCAGGGTCGCACTATGTAGCTCAGGTCGGCCTTGCGCCACGTTGTTGCCCAAGCCGGCCTTGAACTCACAACGCTCCGCCTACCTCAGCCGCAGCCCTAGTTTTTTGAGGCAGGGTCGTACTATGTAGCTCAGGTCGGCCTTCCACTCACCTTGTAGCCCAGACCAGCCTTGAACTCACAACGCTCCTCCTACCTCAGCCTCCCGAGTGCTGTGATTAAAGGTATGCGCCACCACGCCCAGCTTGGGTTTGAACTTGTGATCTTCCTGCCTGAGCCTCGCAGTTCTGGGGTAACAGGCATGTTTTACCATGCCTGGGTATGCAGAGATTTTAAAAGCCACATCCCAGATGGCTGTGGTAATGAATGCTTTTAATCCCAGCTGCTGTTTGAGAGGCTGAGGTAGGATTGAAAGTTCAAGGCCAACCTGGTATACACAGTTAGACTCTGTCTCTTAATAAAATATGAAAGGGGTCGAGTGCTTGTCTAGTATGTCAAGGCTCTGGGTTCTAATACTGGGGGACAAAAAAGAACTAAAAGTACAGAATGATAGATAAGACGCAATTTGCACCGGGCGTGGTGGCGCACACCTTTAATCCCAGCACTCGGGAGGCTGAGGTAGGCAGAGTGTTGTGAGTTCGAGGCCGGTTTGGGCTACAATGCGAGCACAAGGCCGACCTGAGCTACATAGTGTGACCCTGCCTCAAAAAATTAAGGCTGGGAGTTTGACTCAGTGACTTAAGCACCTGTCTGGCAGGTGCGAGCTTGTGAGTTCAATCCCCAGTGCCGCGAAAAAAAAAAAAAAAAAAGCAATTTGCTCAGCATAGTGTCTCGGACATGGTGTATGCCTGAAAAAGTTAGCCATGATTAGAACCAACTCGGAGGACAAGGAGCCTGCACAGGTAGGTCTGGCAGGCGCAGGCCCTCCTCGCTGTGTTTTATACTTTCCTCCCACATGTGGCCTTTAGGAAAAGGTATGGGAAGTGGACGCAGACAGACCCTTAACCGGCAAGGGGCACAGTGCAGGATTCTGTGGGGTTGCCCGGCAGGCAGGCTGGGCCCAGGTGGAAGCACCTCTCTTGATCTAGGGTTCCCACACCTTGTACCACACTGCTGGCTCCCTGTCCTGTTGGCCTCTGTTACACTGTTGACAATGCTTTCTCATGTTCCCTGGAAGCCATTGCTTAGGTGCGGAATCAGTGAGGGTTGAGGACCCTGGTTTCCAGGGAGACCTTCTTCTTTGCTTAAGGATGCCCTTGGGTAGCTGTCCTTGTGTAGAACTGAGCTGTCGTCCACAGAGGGTATCTGTAGTGGCTGCTCTGTTTCCAGGGACTTTTCTTTCTTTCTTTCTTTTTTTTTTTTTTTTGGGTACTGGGGATTGAACTTACAATCTCATCCCTGCCACTGAGCTAAATTCCCAGCCCTATTTTTTGAAACAGGGTCTCACTATGCAGTTCAGGCTGGCCTTGAACTCACTTTGTAGCCCAGGCTGGTCTTGAACTCACAACAATCCTCCTGTCTCAGCCACCTGAGTGCTGTCCAGGGACTTTTCTGATGGAGCCATTTGGGTCAGGTATAGAGTGGCCAGGAAGCAGCACCCTAAGTTGCTGAGGTTCCTGGAGCTGAAGTCTGCATGTGTCAGAGTGTTTTGTGGACACAGGCTAGGTGCCGGGTATTATTTGCAGATTACCTCATTTGATTTTCATAATAATGCTATGATGTCAGTGTGTTCTTGTTCCCATTTCACAGTAAGGAAGCTGCGGCTCACATGGATCAAGGAAGTGGCAAAGCAGGGCGTTGGTTTTATTTTTTGGTTTTAACTCTTTGTGCTTAACCAAGAGCTGTATCTCAAGAATTCCAAGTTGCATGCCTGTCGGGTCCAGGGGGTAGATCACTGATTGTTTTGGTATCTGGGATGCGTGAGATTTCTGTGAGTGGAAGATTTGCCAAAGGAGAGAGGGCGCTGGGTTTCACCTGGGGTTGTCAGCTGGGATATTCCCCGCCTCACCCCAGTAACAGTGCCTGATTTGGAAGTGTGGTTTATGCAGATCAGTTTCTCAAAGACCGTGCACGAACCCAACCAACAAAACAGATCTCTGGGACCGAGGAGGTTTGAGGGACGTCAGTTTGCATTCTCTTCGCAAGACTGAGCACAGCACAGGTCCTTGCAGGACTCGGGCCCCACCGTGCGTGAGTCAGAACAAGCCCCTAGAAGGCCAGGGACTTGGATTCTGAAACGTGATGGGCTCCGCAAGTTGACTTCACGTCTCTATACAAAGGCGGCCCTGTTTGGGCTGCACGCATCTTGATCCTGCCATGTGTGCGTTTTGCGGGAATGATCATAGTGTGCGGATGCCAGGCTGCCAAAGCTGAAAACATTTTCAAAATGTCTGTGTAATGTCACCGGCACAAGGGAACGAGCCACTTGGAAGCCAGGCACAGATGCAGCGGAAGCCCAAGATATTAAAATCCTGAACAGTATCGTTCTTGCTGAGAGTTGTCTGGGTGGGAATATGTTTCCAGAGACAGGATGCTGGAGCATCTACAATTATAGCGATTTGCTAACCGGCTCCAGACCTTAATTAGTACAGGCTCCTCACTCTCACCGTTGTATGTAAATGAAGACTCACAAAGAGATTGTTTATGAGGACTTCTGTGAGGTAGAGACCTTCTGTCATTTTTTTTCCCCCCAAGGAAACTCTTTAAAAAAATATAACTATAAACACTTTTAAATTGCTGGGCAGTGTAGACGTGCTGAGAATTTTTCTTTCAAGAAATGAGCTTTGGTCATTTGGACTGTTGAGGCTCTTCCACATCCCGCAGGAGCCCAAGAGGTGCCATGGGTGTTCTGGCAGCAGAAAGACTTTATTTGGGAGTTGTAGTAGATGATTACCAGGTTGTGCCTCTTCCAATGAGATTTAAAATATCCCTAGTATTCTGAGATGTCTGATGATGGCTTGTTTTTATTTTCTATTATTATTTTTTTTATTTTTTGAGGCAGATCTCACTACATAGTATAGGCTGGCCTTGAACTTGCTTATGTAGCTCAGCCTGCCCTCAAACAGCGATCCTCCTGCCTCAGCCTTCTGAGTCCTGGGATTACAGGGGTGCAGCACCACACCCAACTTGATGATGACTTCTAAAAGGGAAATCATCTCTTTCTCTTGGCCAGGATCACCCTGCATGTGTCTGTACACAGAGTCCTGTTGCCCACGTACATGCGGTTCAGCTTCGTGGCTCCTGGTGAAAAACTTGTGCCTTCCCCATTTTTGAAGCCTGACCCACATAACGTGTTTATGTGAATATTATTTTAGAAGACTGCGATCTAAAATTGACCATTTTTAATTTTAAAAAGAACCATCTTTTCTTTTTCTTCTGCCCAGTGTATTAGAATGAATGCTCTGGATTGAAGGTCTTTTATTTTTTTTTATTTTTTATTTTTATTTTTTTTGCTACACCTCCTCCTCGTGGTTTCTGGTACTCTACATGGTCAGAGAAACTTCTCTAGTAACATACTATAGAAATGATCCCTGAAAGTATAGCCTTGATTGAAGGTCTTTTAAAGATTCTGGTATTTTTTTCCACCTGAAAGTTTTGGCTAATAGTTACAGGTTGGGTATCTCTTATCTGAATTGCTTAGGGCCAGGAGTGGTACAGGGTTTGGATTTTTTTTTTGTTCAGATTTTTGGAATATTTTCATGTAAGCAAGCTATTTTGGGGGAAGGACCCAAGTCTAAATGTGAAATCCATTATTGTTACATATGCACTTTATCCACATAGTCTGATGGGCATTTTAGACAATTTTTTTAGTGGGCCTTTGTCTTGGCTGTGACCTATCACCTGAGATCGGGTGTGGAATTTTCCACTTGCGGTGTCGGGTTGGCACTCAGAATGTCTAAATTTTGCGGCACACTGGACTTCAGGGTTTTGATTAGGGATGTTCAGCCTGTATTTCATTTTGCTGCAGTGATGGTGGAGTCTTTCTTTTTTCAGGTGTTTTGAGACAGGGTCTTGCTCTGTAGTTTAGGCTGGCCTTGAACTCACTTTGTAGTCCAAACTGGCCTCGAACTCACAGTGATTGGTGATCATCCTGCTTCAGCCTCCCTAGAGCTGATATTACAGACGTGTGCCACCACGCCATATACTGTATTTTGATATGAGGTCCCACTGTGTTGCCCAGATTGGTTTCAAACTCATGGGCTGGAGCAGTTGTTCCGTTTCGTCCTCCCAAGTAACTGGGGCTACAGGCTCACGTCACTCAGCCAGGCTTCTGTTGCGTGTGTAGACCACAATTTATTTATCCTTTTATCTCGACTTATGTCTGTGTTTTGATTATTTTGGATAATGCTGCTGTAAACATTTGTGTGTTTGTGAAGCGTATGTTTTCATTTCTTTTGGGCCTAGACCTGTGGGGAGATTTTGGGGAGGTAGGTTGGTAACTGTTTCACAAAGGACCTTACACACGCTAAGCACGTGTTCTGTACCAATGAACCACACACCCAGCTTTCCCTGGGGCTTAGAATGAAGGTCACCGCCCTCACATCCTCATATGCTGGCCCCTGACAGTCTTGCTAACTTCCCCTCTCTGTGTTCTTCTCTCTCCTCCATCCACACTTGACCTTCCAGGCTTTGAAAGAGCCACCTCTGACCACAGGTACTTTGCTTATACTTGGAAATTCCTCTCTTCTCTTGGTCCAAATGAGAGTCCTGCCTTTTGTATTTGCTCTTCTTTTACTCTGTACGGTTCCTGTTTTCATTAGGGTACAGCAGATCTTTATTTTGAATGAAAAAAAAAAGTGAATGACTGGGTCTTGACTGTCTGATGCATAGAACTTTTATCCTAGAGAATGAAGTAAAAACAGCCTTTCGGGTGGAGAGAATGATTTTGTTGCCAGCATAGTCCAATGTCTGGAAATAATTCTCTGGGCTCAGATGTCTGAAATGCCTGGTGGTGTTTGTGTGTGTGTGCTCTATTTTTTTTTCCTTTGTTTTTTTTGAGCAAGTGTCTTGGTATATAGTTTAGGCTGGCCTTGAACTCTGTGTATCCCAGGCTGGCCTCAAACTCTTGGCAGTCCTCCTGCCTCAGCCTCCTGAGTGCTAGGATTACAGTAGCATGCACTACTTTTCCCTCTGATTTCTTCCCAACATGTCACTTCTACGGGGCTCTTCTTAATTACAAGTCTAATTGTTGTACTCTCCTGCATTCTATTTCCAGGGGCTTCTTAAGACCACTGTCTGGAGGACAGATCGAAGCCTGCACTCTTTCCACTTGGGGTAGCAGTGTCAGGGTCCTGCAGACTGTCGTCCTGTGCCACCCAGTTGGCTTAGTTCCCTTTCCTTGTTGAGCCTCCCTTTGCAGCCCTCCAGCCTGTTCCCCTCGAGGGCCACCTTCCCCTTGTTTTATCCACATCCTTGGAAACCCAGGTCCCCCGTTTTCCTCAGTCTTTCATTTAGATCTCTACAGGTACTAAGGTTGTACTCCGTGACAGAGTGCTTCTTGCCTAGCATAGAGGAGGTCCTGGGTGCCATGTCTAGTGTGGGTGTAGGTGTGGGTGGCGGGGGTGGGGGTGTCCCTTAAATTGTCCATGAATGTGATCAGTTTGATCAGAAATGCTTATGCATGCAGAGGGTTTGAGAATTTCCAGTTCAGACTAAAGGCGGAATGGCAGACAAGTCCATATATACGTTTCTGGACCTCACACCATTATGCCTTAAACCTCACTACCAAATCCTCAGGGGTGGGTAGATGTTTTCTGAATTGTCCTGCTTGCCTGCAGGCCTGTTCCATTGTCTCGATTTTAAGTTTCTGTAGCTCTGCCACCCAGTGTGGTTGCCACTGTGTGTGACCTTTTAAATTTACATTAAGAAAAACAAATTCAAGCAAGGCATGGTGGCGCACACCCGTAACCCCAGCTACTCTCGGGAGGCTGACATAGAAGGATGGCAAGTTCAAGGCCAGACAGTCGACTTAGGAGATCCTGTCTCCAAATAGAAAGGGCTGGCAGTTGGTTGTAGCTTAGTGCTGGAGTCCTTGCCTAGGGTGTGCGAGGCCCTGGGTCTGAGGACCTGAGTTCAGTTCCCAGTGCTGGGGGATTAAAAAAGAAAAAGAAGCATTGTCCACGTAGAAGAGATATTGACCATGGCTGTCATTACGGAAAGTTCTACTTGCCAGCACTGTTCTGTTCTATGACCTCGTAGATGAGCAGATTTATGGTGAGGGCTGCGGGGTGTGTAGGCGGAAACTCCTAGCCAGGGACCAGCACAGCATAGAACATGCTCCATGGATGATTATCGCGGTGGGTACAGGTTGCTTTGTCAGACCTTGCTGGATCTGCTTGTTCTTTGAAAAGATTTACAAGGACTGTGTGTTCTTCCTACCTCCCCAAGTGGGCACTTCTGGTTGAGGCCCTGGGCATCTTGGCACCGACGGTGGGGAAGTGAGAAGTTGCGCAGAGTCAGCCGGAGAGCTGCCCTCTCCCTGCCTTTGACGTGCACTGTTGTGATCATTCATCTCCCAAGCCCGAGTGGGGACCAGTTCTTTTTCACCTCTACGGAGCTGTGAAGGACTGGTGATTCTAATATCTGCTCGGGGAAGGCTTCTTTCTATGAAGGATATCTTCCAAGAGCTATAAACTAATTAATGTTAAACTGGGGCGGTGATGGGGAATGGTTGGTTGGATTTTCTTTCAAATTGTAAGATCAGTGCTTGTCCCTGTATGGAGTGAAAATATACAAAGAAAAAGTCAAAACCCCTCTCTTGCCAGGTCACCTGTATTAACGGGGTGATATATTGTCAGCTGTTCCTCCCCACAAGACAAACAAATCTGTATGATATGTATGAAGTTGGGCTTGCTAGAACCTGACCAGCCTAGTAAGGCAGTCCTCGTCTCTGATCCTGCCATTTGCCTTATGGCCTTTCTTTGCTTCCTCAGCCCTGCGTGCTCTGCAAGGGAATTTCAAGGCTCGATTTAGTTATCTGAAAGTTAAGAATTGTGGAGGCCTTGGCCAGCAGGGAATCTAGAGTTCCACCAAGTGGGACCACCTGGAAGGTTGTCCCATAAGAAATGGGCCCTTGTGTGACCTGATCTTGTGCTTTATTTTCTTTTGTTTTCTGAGCTATCCTGTAGCCCTGGCTGACCTTGAACTCAAGGTCCTTTTGCCACAGTTGGGAGGATAGGGGTGCACCACCTACCTCACTCAGCTTTAGTTTTTAATAGACACTAGAAATCTGAGTTTTAAAACTCAGTTTTTTGTTTCCTCCACCCTCCCTCTTCTTCCTGTTGGTTCTCTTATTTTCCCCTTTTCTTCCTCTTCCCCTTCCTTTTTTGTATATTGGAAATTGAACCCAGGGTCTTTGCACTGAGCTGCATCCCCAGACTATGTATGTGTGTATACATGTATGTATGTATGTATTTGGATCAGAAAGGTAACTCAGGACCTTGAGCTTGCCAAGCAGGTGCTGTGCCACTGAGTTATATCCCAACCCCCCCCACCAGTTTTTTTTTTTTTTTTTAAATTGGAGTCTCACCAAGTTGTCTAGATTCCTGCCTCAGCCTCCCAGACTGCTGGGATTTCAGGCCCGAGCCAGCATACCCTGCTGGTTTACCCATTTTTAAATATTGATAACTTTCTCAGATTTTCAAGACATCCAGCTATGGGTGGGCTGGATTCGGCTTGCGGGTGTGTGAGTGGCCACCTCTGGCTGGACTGTGGCTGCAGGTTTTCCTGGATGAATTTTGCTGCTGCTTGCTCCCCTTGGAAATCATCGCTCCCTCTGTGTCAGGCTCTTTCTACTCTGGCTGATCCAGGTTTATCTTCCACCTTAATCGCCCTCCCTAACTCTGTCTACTGCACGCTTCATTTTGGAGACATATTTCAAGCCAGTTGCTAGTTTTTGGGTTGGGATCAGACAGAATAATAGTTGGTCAAAGCTGAGGAATGTCACCAATGGACATCTTGAAAATCTTGGCTCCAGTTTGGGGACACTGACTGATAGGGAGCTGGACAGAGGCAGGAAAGAGCCATGCGCATTCTCTCCACTTGTGCGGGTTGAGCAGCACAGTGGAGGGAAGATATGTTTGAAAAATGTTTTACTTTCCCAGTTCAAGGCTGAACCCTTATGAATACTGCAGATGCATGGATCAGTCCCTGTGGGATGGGCCCTTGCTCCACGTCACAGGGGCAGAATTACAGAATCCCAGGGAGGCTGAGGACCCTCCTCAGAGGTGTCACCAAAGAGCCGCAGACTTTACAAGGGCAAAGAACCCAGTCTGAAAGTTTGGTAAACTGGTGAGGAGGGAAGGGGTTGTTGTCTTCTGGCTTGGGAGTGTTTTCCCTGGAGAAAGCCCCTCCTCTTTCTTACTCTTGGATGATTCTGCATCTCTAGCTCTGAGAAGCCTGGGGGAGTGATGAGAAGCCCCCGCCCTGGGGTCTCCACTTGGTTTTTCCTTGACACGGGGCCCATTGCATCCAGGTTACACCTCCTCGCTCACTGGTCCCCCGCAGGGGAATGGGCCTTTTCGGCAAGAAGCAAGAGGGGCTGATTAACTGCTGAAAGGGGGATTTCCTGTTCTGGGGTCTCTTTAGGGGCACTGAGATGGCAAAATGACTTCCTGCTGCATTCGCTGGACTGAGACTGGGGAAGAAAACCCGGAGTTTGCCGTGGTTGCCTGGCACAGCCCAGGGGCCTTGTGAACCTTACCCTACTGCTCCTGTTTCTGGGGCAGACTTGTGAGTTTTGAAGACCACAGCTCAGCCAAGTGGGGGCATGGTGAAGGACAGACTCTGACATGGACAGTTCTCATGACCCAGAGAAGAGCCAATAAACAAGTGAACCAGCAAAGGAAGAAGATGATTTTTGATAATTCCCTGTTGGGAATGACTGCAGGGAAGCAGGGGAACCCCCCCTGGGATCACAGGATAAGGAGACTGGAGCCTGGGGTGGTCAGGGCCTGTTCCCTGGGGAGGTGACATTTGAGCCAAAAGCTGAGGTTACACTATGGAGAAGATTGGGCCTAGAACATTCTAGATGGAAGGGTTAGCAGAGTGCCGATGATCGTGGCTTGTCTGAGGAGCAGACAGGAGGCTGTTGTGGTTGGAGTTGAGGGAATGAAGGAATGGGGAGGAGGGACAGGAGTACCATCATGGCGACACTTTGTTTTTGATTTTGTGGTACTGGGGATTGAACCTAGGGCCTTTGTATTAAGCTACATCTGCAGTTCTTTTCTCATTTTATATTTTGAGGCAGGGCCTCACCAAGTGGCCTGTATGTTGGGTTCTTCTTGTCTCGGTCTCCCAGAGTGTGTGGCACCACCCCCCATAGCTGCCGCGCAGGACTTGATAAATAAAGTGGCCAAGGAGAGGGCCTGGGAGGAAGGCTGAAAGCAGGGCTGTTCTGGCGCTGTGGGTTTGAAGAGTGCATTTAGAGAGTCAGGTGAGGCAGAAGGGCGGTCGGCAGATAGTCCCCAGGCTTGCATCAGGGTGGTGACTGTGGCGAGGGTGGTAGAAAAAGATCCTCTTCTGCAAGAGCACCTGCTTGGTGCCCCGCACCGCCTAGGCATTTTCATCCGCCCCTGCAAGGTTCAGCATTCTTAATGCGTTTTGCAGATAAGTGGAACTGGTGGTCAGAGAGGTGACGTGACCCGCCCAAGGCCACACAGCCACAGGAGCTGGGAGTTGTCTGCCCAGGGCCTGTCACCAGCCTGTCTGAAGCCTTGGGAGGAGCGTGCTGGGGAAGGCCTCCTAGAAGGAGTGGGTGGGGCTGGGCTCGGGGGCCAGCTGAGAACAGTTCCTGCTCTGCGCAGTGGTGTGAAAATCCTGAGCCCTGGAGGGATTTTGAGCCCCGCTTTGAACTGGGTCAGCCTGAGAGGGTTGACTTTGAATGAACATTGGTCTTACCCCCTGTGAACTTTTCCTCAGAGACAGGCTGGGGAGAAATACTGTAGTCTGGTGCAGATCATGGCAAGGGTCATGGAAGGTTTGGGGAGACTGGCTTGAGGTTTCTGGGTCAGTGTCTTTTCTCTGCTGGGGCTCCTCCTCCCACCTCGGGGATAATAATAGCAATAACCTGTGTGCTCTGGTGTGCCAGACCCTATTCAGTTTGCCTGCTTTGTCTCATTCATTCCTAACAGCCCTGTTGGGAAGAGTCTAAGTAGTTAACAGCCCAGTCGGCTGAGGCTCAGAGAGGTGAAGCAACCTGTCCCAGGGCACAGAGCTCAGCTGGGATTCAGACCTGGTGGCCCGGCGGAAGAGGCCACACGCTGTGTGTGTGTTGACGTCACGTGTAAGCCAAGCGTGCCCTTGGTGATGGAGAGTTACCAAGTGGCACTCAAAACCCTGGGAGAGGCAATTGACCCATGCAGTGAAGGGCTTTGGAGTGGCACCCAGCTTCCAAGGAGCCTGGGCCAGGCTGGTTGCCTTTAGCACGGAAATGATGTCACCTCTGAGCCTCACCTACAACACGGGCACCCAACCTCATGAGACCCTTTTGGGGGGAAGACCTGAAAGTCCTTTTTCCAGTAAACAGTGGCACTGAGCACACAGGAGTACAGTTTGAAAACGAAATAGGGAAATATCTTCTTGGCTACACTTCTCTCCAGTGTAGTGCTCCTCGTGCGCAGCCTCTTGTCTTTCTGTAATCCGTTTCTCAGCCACTGTACCACGGCCTGCTTTCTCCGGGCCTCAGTTGTCTTGCCTATAAAGTAGGGACATCCAGAGACTTCTTGTTGCAGCATTCGGGTTTCAGAAGTTAATTAATTGCCGTTTGTCTCTAGAACAGTGCTTCCCAAATCACAAGTGCTGGACAAAAGGGTTCAGATGTCCTCTTGTCCTCCCCGGAGGCAGGGACCGTCGTCTTCTGACCTGTTTGCCTGGTGGCCCAGATCCCAGATGTTAGTTGCTTGGTGACTCTTGACTGACTGGGCCCATTGTTTTCTTCTCTTTGAAATCTGCGGTCGGTTGTCAGGTGAAACATTAGGAATCATTTCCCTTGGGATGAATGCACAACCGCTGTGGGTGGTGCAGTTGCTCATGGTTAGGCCTGCCTGGCAGCTCACTGATACCTGGCTTTCTCAGCCTCTCAGCACTATAGGTGTTTTGGGCCCGATTATGCTGTTGTGGGGCTGCCCAGTAGGTATTTAGCAGCATCCCTGGTCTCTGTCCACTGACTGCCAGTAGCAGCCCCACTCCTTGCAGCTCTGACCATGAGAAGTGTCTCCAGACACGGTTGAGGTTCCCTAGGGAACCCTGCTGAGAACCCCTGCTTAGCACTCTAAACACCTGAGCCCCTTACAGCGGCACCTGACTGGTGCTGGAGATACGTCCTGAGCTCCTACAGGGCATTGCAGGTAGATGTGGGCCCAGGCCAGGGCAGTAGCTGGCAGTGAGTGTTCCATAAATACTTATTCCCCGTGGCCGTTGAAAAATATCTTACATAGTGGAGTGTGTGAACATGACCAGAAAGAAGTCAGAGGAGTCCTGTTTTACTCCTTTTCTGGATGTTCCATGAGGCCTTTTGCAAACCCAGAGTCCACATGACCCCTGTTTCTTGGATCTAGGTTCCTTGTCTGCCCCTTTTTCCCTGGGATTTTGTGCCATGTTGGGTCACAGACTGCATGACTTTGTCGTTATCCCATTGTGTGGTCTGCGGGTCTCACCCGCCTGTTGTGGGCATGGCTGTCGATTCCTGCTTTCTGCTTCTACAGCCAGGCTGTGGTGGCTGCCCTAGTCTGTGGGTCAACACACCTGTGCCTGTAGGTGGTAGGAAAGAATCACCCCACTGCAGTCTCCGGGATGTTAACACGGCCCTTTGAGCGGGTAATTGACATTCTGCATCTGAAATCTTTGCTTTCCCTAAGGCTCATGAGGAGCTGACCATGGGAGGGAGGTCTGTCCCTTCTTCCTAGTTTCAGTATTTTCTTGTCTCCATTATGATGATTTTTAGAGAGGTCACCCACATGCTCACGGGGGAATGGGGAACATTGCTTGGTTCCCAGTAGCTCCTCTTCCTTTACCTCTCTTTTTCTGAAGTGCCTTTATTGGCCTTTTCATCTCTCAAGCCATTTCTGTATTTAAGCTGCTGCAGGCACAGAGTCCTCTTTTGTTTCTGAACTGGGCCTCTGATGCCACAGTTTCCCAGTGAGGTTTGAAAGCCAGGGCACCTGAGCTTTCCAGAACCCAGCCACCCGGGGTGGGGATGGGGCCACCACGCCAGGCCTGGCAGCTTGGATAAATTATGCAAACAGACCTCAGCCTCCAGAACCAGCAGTGGTGTAAAGGCCAAAGGCAGCCGGTTACTCCACATTCTCTTTGTGAGCTGGCTGCATTTGCAGGGCCTCAAATACGTGTCCATGTTGGACCCAGCCTTCAGCATGGGGCCCGCTGTGGGACAGAGCTTTCTTGTAGGGAGTCGGTCCTGCCTCTTGGTAAAGTTGGACCAAGCCTGACATTCTTGAACCAGGAAATCCCTGTTGCGATGTTTTCATTTTTCCTTGGGCCTCATCCCAGCTGAGGAGGAGGAAAGGCCCTGCTTGCTATTGCCCCTGTTGTGGAGGGCTAAACACGGAATTCATTTGTAAATCAGCCTCTTTTCCCTAGATTGATGCAATTTCTGTCCTGCCAGGCGAGTTTGGAAGTTCATCCTTTACATATGAATGTGCCCTTTAATCACCACTTCTGCATTATTGAGAGGGGTGGAAAAGGCTGTCTCGTGGCAAAGGATTGTTTCCTCGAGGAACCAGGGTGGTTTTCTCATTTCCAGGAGGTGCATCAGGACCAAAGATAATTTGCAACAATGATTTAAAAAATTAAAAACAACGTTCAACATGCAAACCGCAGGCCCCCCCGCGCCCCCCCCCCCCGCCCCCGTGCCCGCGCTCCAGCCAGTGTTTATTCACAGCCATAGAAATAAATGGCTCTTTGGTACAGTGCACTGAAGACTTTCAGCTTGGCGGTGCTGCTGTCGAGGGTGATAAATTAGAGCCAAAAGCCTGGGGACATGAAGGCAAGCCTCTACCTCAGGCTGCCTGATTGCAAAGGTGACGGTGTCCTTGCCCTGCTGGGCGACCTAATGCGTACGAGACCAGGGCTGGCCTGGTAAGTGGTGACTCTTAGCCTGTCCGCTCTGCTCCTTCCTCCTCCCCCTGGGAGAGGCCGCTGAGGAGCCGGAAGCAGGAATGTCTGCCATGAGTGAGCCTCTGTTCTCTTTTGAAAAAGAGAGGCCAGGCCCTCTGAGCAGCCACGCCGTCTCCATGGCAGGTAGGTGCTCCTTCCCTGCGTGGCCTGCCCCTTGCTCGCTTTGTGTGGAGGTGCCCAGGATTCCCGGTGAAATGACACCTTCCTTCCCCAGTGGGGAGCGACGGAGCCTTTCATACTGCAGCCCGAGCTCCCTCTCAGTGCACTTCCTGGCGGCTCAGGCTCCCAGGTGCCGGTCCCTCCGCTAGGCCCAGCAGACTCAGGTGGCCAGGTGCAGCCCGGCCCTTGAGTCGGAAGCTAAGACCTGTTAAGGGGATGAGTGAGGAAGACTTCTGCTTGAGAGGTGTTTTAACTCACAAGTTCCTCCTGACTTGACTGGTAGAAGGATCATTTTGCCCCCTGCCCCCCAGCCTTTGCTCCTGTTGTTGCTCTCTGCCTGGAGGAGATTCTGGGCTTTTGTTTCTTTATGATGTAATTGCTGGGTGGGGAGGGCCTGAGATTCCTGGGGAGGGAGGCCTGTTTGGATACCTGCTCTGTATCTTTGGGAATCGCTTTGGAAATGATTAACCATTAACGGTACTCAGCTTTGCTGCTTCTGGGCGGGCAGCCGCGTGTGGTCCTGTTTGAAGCGACGCTGTGCACTAGGACGGCAGCTACTGCCAGGGCCGCCTGTGACTCTGCCTGGGGCCCCGCTGCCTCTGACCCTGCCTTTGCCGTCACCCTAGGAACCCTGGAATTTTTACTTTCTGATTGAGATGCAGAAACCCTATCCCGAAGTCTTTCTGCTCTCCACTTTATATAGGCTGGCGTCTTCCATAACTTGGAACTTGTGGGATGGATTTGACTTGCTCTTGGGAGACTGCTAGCTCTGCTTTTGGAGTGAGGTGTTTGGAAGGGAGGAAGAAGAGCAGGAAGAATGAATGTTGGTTTTAAAAAAGTTACCATTGAGCCGGGCGTGGTGGCGCATGCCTTTAATCCCAGCACTCGGGAGGCTGAGGTAGGCGGAGCGTTGTGAGTTCGAGGCCGGCTTGGGCTACAACGTGGCGCAAGGCCGACCTGAGCTACATAGTGCGACCCTGCCTCAAAAAACCAGGGCTGGGAGTTTGGCTCAGTGGCTTAAGCGCCTGCCCTGGCAGGTGCAAAGC
>RJWM01016144.1:34705-46322 GCA_004363535.1 Dasyprocta punctata | reverse complement strand
TAAATAATTAAAAGTTCTTGAAAATAAATATTCGTAATACTGCTGTATCAGAATATTATAAAATGAGTAGAAGGTAAAAATGAGCATCAATATCAAAAATAATTTGGAAGAATATTTAGTAGCAAGATTAAAGTTGATTAAATGGAACTAAAATTAGAGCAAAAACACTGCTGGAATTTGCATTGCTAGATTGAAGTTACCAAAAAAAAAAAAAAAAAAGCAAAATAGGTAAAAAAAAAAAATGAAATGTATCAGAAGAACTTCCCGAGAAATATCAGGAACCGGCAATATCACCTACAAGTAAGTAAAATTTAGAATTGTATTTGGCCAGTAACTAGTAAGTGAAATGACCAAAAGCAATGAAGAACACCTGGATTTTGTAGTGAACTATGCAAGTAACAGATGGCTAAAATGAATGTGCAAAGAAAGGAAAAATGATTTGGAGAATAAGAGGACTGTCTTCTCAAATTATAGTGAATATAAATAAAATATAAATGGAGTTAAATACAGTTATAATAACTGCAAAGGGCAATTATGACAGGAAATAAATATATTGTTATGCTTAAATAGCTGACGGGACTGTTATAAAAGGAAGCTACATGAGATTAAGTAAAAATCCAAACCAAAATGTAAAATATATCTCATCAATTTGAATATAGAAACATTAATGTCAAATGATATCCTATTGAAAATACTACTATATAAATTAAGTAGACAGCTTCCCTAGGTAAATGACTTAATAAAAGTTTTGTGAAGCAATCTAGAGGATATGTTTAAATGTTTTTGTGTGTGTGTGTGATTGGTACTGGTGACTATGAGGTGAAATCAGATGTTTCTAATAATATCACAAAAATGAAGCAAATTTAATTCTCAAAACAAGAAAGTATATATCACAATGTTTTACAACCAATGTATGTTACTGAAATACTTACAGTAAAATTAGACACTATCATGTATTCATAAACCCAGCAAATATAGCATCAATGAGTGTCTCTTCAGAAAGAAAAATATATGCAAATTACATTAAAAAGATAGTAATCAATATTTCCATTGGTAAACCACGATAAACGGTCAGATGCTGAGTACTGGATATACTGGCCTAAAGAACCAACGTTAAATGTCTGTGAAAAACATTTGCTAGAACCAAACAATACAATAACAAAAAAGACCAAGAGATAAAAGAGAGAGAGAAAAGATGCCAGAGAAGTTGGTAGATGTGAAGAAGTCTAGAAATATAGTAGTACTGATATAGAAAAAAACATTCATCAATGCTTGATGAAGCATAGTAAGACTGACAGTATTTTTACAGCCAAGAGGCAGAGTGGAGGTCTGCATTAGTCTATTTCCATTTTGATGAAAAATACCTAAAAACTATGTAATTCTTCAAGGAACCAATTATTTTTAGCTCATGGCATTTGAGGGGGGGCTTTAGAAAATGCTATCTCTTTGGATCATCTGCTCATGAGCACTTCAGTGTAGATGGGGTCAAGAGAGGGCTTGACAGATGGTCAACTTCTTGTCACCTTGATTGAGCTAAGAGTTGTGCTGGAATTAGAGAAGCACATTTCTGGGGGTGGACCTAGGTGTAGCTCCAGGAACTTGACTAAAGTTTATTCAAATGAAGAACAATTGCTGTTACTAATTTCTTATAGGTATTTATCATGAATTAATAAAATTAGGAGACTTTAAAAAGAGTTTTAATGGTTTTATTTTCCTTGTTTTTATCATCATAAAATTAAAGAT
The DNA here is from genome assembly GCA_004363535.1 of Dasyprocta punctata. Lineage (NCBI taxonomy): Eukaryota > Metazoa > Chordata > Mammalia > Rodentia > Dasyproctidae > Dasyprocta > Dasyprocta punctata. Next base: position 44,579 of record RJWM01016144.1, on the reverse strand, counting down.
CAAGAAGATTCAGAATGAAAATTAAAGAAGTTGTATTATTAAAAATGCAAATCTATCAGTTTTCACGTGTTCTAACAAAATAAAATTGACCCAATCACAATTGATGAATCAAAAACACCAAAATAACTTATGTTGCTTCATGTGTGGAGACTGGAAAACTGTTGATGTGAATGTAGAAAAAGATACATAGACTGGGCATATGGATAATTGGAGGTTGGATTCAGTCAGTACTTTATCATTATACTGAAATATCCAACTCAATTTCATTAACATGAAACATGAGATGTTAATAAAAACTAACATAAAAAATAATGTCATTTAAGTCTTGTGTCAGCTTATTCTCATCAAATACAAAAAAAACTTCAATAAAGTTGGAACATTTGAAAATTACATTTAAACTGTGATGGCTTCAATTGTTGTCTAATGAACTAATGTCAATCTGCTTTTGGGTGGCTGCAAAATTTAAAAAGTAAACTTGCCATTAATTTGAATAATTTGTTTACTCATTATATGCAATTATGGATCTGATATTCAAATATCAAAATTAACTGAAAATTATGTTCATACATTACACAGAGAGAAAAATGATCCTTAACTTAAATTAGAGAACTGTAGAGCATTAACTATAGAAATTCACATGCCACAAAGTGTATTAGAAATACAAACCAAATATATTTGCCCTTCAAACAATATGAATGTGATTAAAATGTTTAAGATTAGGTAAAAAATATAAGTCATATTTTGGGAGATTTATAATAAACCTAACTGAAAGTGTTTCAGAAATATAGAAAATAGAAGAAAACATCTTGGGCTGTATGGTCTCTTATCTCATATGAACTACAGCATAGAAAGATAAGGATGAATTATGTAGGGAGATATGTATTTCAAAAATTTCTAGTCAATTTGACCCATTTTTATAAACCAATGCCATATTTACTTGTTAAAATACAGGTAAGCATGAAGAATATTTGAATGTTTCAATTAATTAAATTCATTGATACAAACAAAGCAAACCTTATCTCTAAGAAAAAGAAATAAATGTTCATTTTAAATACTTATGAAATGTGAATTTTTCTGTTGGGGTTAAAAGACCAAAATCAAATGCATTTAAAAATAAAATTGTGTATAATCAGTGTCTCTGAGTTCCTAGAAAAGTGATTATAGGTAACTGAAACCCAAGGTTTTATGTAAGTTACAATAATAAATTAGAAATAATATTCTGTAATAATCTCAATAAATTATACTATCTAGGGATAAAACAGATGATATTCTCCAAATGCTTTATGAAAGTTATCAAATGGTCTCTGTTATGACATTTAAAACCAAAGTAATCGGCATCATGTGCTTGGATGAGAAACCAGTGTTATGGAGAAAAGTATTGCCCGACAGTTTCTCTGGGAGGATTTGACCCTATCCAATTCTTCTAATACTGTTGCTTGTGAGTCTCAAGAATAACTGTGGGAGGCCTTAGGAATATATTTTGTAAAAAAGAGGAATAAATCTGATAATTCCAGGAACCTGTTCCTGTCCCTCCCACAAATACCAAATCTTGAGTTAAGGGAGAACTCTCTAAGAAAACCCAGGGTTTCTTACTTTATTCCATGAAAGCAGGACGCCTTTCAAAATTTTGAAAGCTGACTCCTGTGACTACCGAGATACTTACCTCAGAGTGTGCTTTATTTCTGTGCCCCTCATTAGGGCACAAAGTACATTGAAACCTCTATCTGCCTACACAGCTTTCTTGAGCCTTGTGGAACCAGTGTTCAACACATTCATGTATAAATAATAAAACTATATTACATAACATATGCTTTAAATTTGCCCTACCTCACCAAACTCAGACGAATAGGCAAACAGTATGCAGTGGACCAAAAAAAGAATAGCTCAGGAGGCAGTCAGCCTAAGTACAAAGTCCCCTGTCTCTGCCGGTGGACATAGTGAGGACCTTGCAATTCTCCAGAAAGTGGGAGTTCCTTTCATAGGATTGGGGATTATTAAACCAACTTCAAAAACATCTAAATATAACTTACATGTCTGCATAAAGAGCCCAGAATTATCTACATGAAGCTTGTTGAGATGTGGACAAAAATCAGTCTTTCCACTTATACTCCATTAGCCATTAAGAAAAGCCAGTAAGGAATCAAAGATTAAGAAATTCTCTTCGAAGGGAAATGTGGGCTTCTGAATAAGCACTGTTGAAGAGAAGGAGAAATTGTAGAGTACCATTAACATTTGTTTTGACTACATTTGACAGAAAAACTCAACCAGTGATAGTTTATCAAACAAAAAAGTTATTATCTCCAATTCTAATCAGCTCTGAGGTATTATTACAACATCATGATTGGCATATGTTTAAGGCTTGCCTAGGCATTTTCTTAATAAAGAAATTCCACTTGCAATTTTTGATAGTACATGACTATATTAGATCTGTATATAACAAATAAATTTCAGGTAACTGCAAAGGAAAAGGGAAACTTGTTGACAAAATTTTGGAATGTTTTACAAAGTTGCACTTCTAATTAATTTTATATGTTATCAAGTAAAAAAGTGACTGCTAGGTACATCTAAAGAATCTAAAGTAATGTTATCTTCATTCTACAAAACCATGTGCCACTTTAAAAGATACGATTTTGTTACTGGTGCAAAGAATAAACATTGGGGTACAACGAAAAGACTTTCAACTGCACAAGATAAAAACAAGCAGGGAGGGATGAACAAATCCTACACACCCGGCATGAGCATTGTGATGGACTAAGTTGCCTCCCAACAGAATTCAGAAGTTGACTCTGTAACCCCAATTACCTCTGAAGAATAAGAGTATAGCTGAATTAGGGCCATTAAAGTAGTTATTAAGTTAAAAGAAGCCATCACATTACCCCAATTCAATGTTCATCCTAGTAAAAAGTTAATGCACAGAGATGTCAGGGTTGTTCACACAAAGAACTTTGGATGATGACAAAGAAGGTGGTCTTCTACAGTCTAAGGAAAGAAGCCTCAGAATAAAGCAAGCTTGTCAACACTTGCACTTCTTCCTCTTGAGCTATGAGAAAATGTAGCTCTGCTATTTACGCCCGTCACTCTGCACTGTTTTGTTATAGCATCTTTAGCAAACTAATACAGATGTTTTATAGGATCTAGCTGAGTAATCGAAATTATTGAGAGGTCACAGAACAAGCTTGAATGGAGTAGTTCTAGATTTTTAAAAAACTGTGTGCCAATGTAACTAAATAATTCAAACTATTCAACAAAACAGTTATAAAATTGATGGTTTTGATTGAGAAGCATAAATATATTCACAGATACAGTAACTGATTAATACTATAAATTAAGGCAAAAAAGATAAACTGGAAGATGTTGAGGATATTAACAAAAAAGCAAAGTTTCTTAAGAAACACATAAAAATTAGATTTAAAAAGTCAGATGCAGAGCAGTAAGTTAAAGTAGGTAATTCACAATCAAAAAGCATAGTAGAGTGCCAGTTTTCTCAGACATGGTTTTCAATATTTTTGGGAGCTCTAATTTATTTCCTTTGTAGATTGAAGTAGTCATCCAAGTATTATGTTTTCAAAATTAGGTAACATATAACTGCTCTCCTTGCTGAGTGAAATTCACTATTTCATTAAATGGCATAGTTAATGTACAAAATCATAGCTATCACAGACCACAAATATGGCATTAGTGCAATTTCAATGATTCAAAAAAGTGAGAAGCACCTTTGAATTTTGTTTCTTTTTATTCTCATGATATATAAGTATCTGGCATATTAAAAAATCCAGATGCACAAACAAGATTTTAAAAAATAACAAAAATGGGTAGCAATAGTTAGTAAATACGTATAGCAATGTTCAGTCTCTGCTATTGATTAAAATATACCTTTCATGTACATATTTGAAAACATATTTATTTATTTATTTATTTTTGAGACAGTGTTTCACTATGCAGTTCAGACTGGCCTTGAGCTCACTTTGTAGCTTAGGCTGGCCTCAAACTTGCAGCAATCTTCCCGCCTCAGTTTCCCAAGTGATGGGAGTACAGGCGTGCACCGCCAAGCTTGGTGTTGAAAATACTTTTTTTAATTTATGTTTAAAATAGAAAACTACATGTGCTGGAAACTTCATATGTGAAGAAAAGATTCTGAAATAGTCAAAAGCTATTCAATTACTGAAAACTTTATGGAGAGGAGAATGAATTGACAGCATCTACAATTGAGTCTATTGGCAAATTTTGGCTAATATAAGTGAAAAAATTCATCCTGTTTTTAAATAAGTTCAACATAAAAAAGAAAAAATCCTTAAATATTCATTATATCTCATATATCTGCTTTATAACATATGTTGTGGCTTTGTTAGCAAGAACTCTATATGTATAACTGTAAAGACCTACAGGAAACAATAAAAATTGAATAAGTGGAATGAATTCCACTTTATGTATTGTAAAATGTCTAAATAGCTTATATTATTTTACTGACTATCTAAAATGAAAATAGCTGTATATCATTGTGCTTTAAAAATCACCCCAAACTTGAAACAAGTGACCGAAAATAAAAAAGATAACCATAATTTGTTGAAGAGACTGTAAATACTATTCATCAAAATTAATTTGTCTTTTACCAAGTGATCCTACTTCTAAAACTGATGTATTCAGAAATTTCCTTGTTTTAAAAATAGTGAAATATCTTCAAATATACTATGGGAACATGGAGGTATTTCGCATTTCAGTTTTTTCAAAAGGGACAAAAATTACTGCATAGGTGATCATTTTGTCACTGTCGATGACCCATATAGAGCTATTAACATCATTTACAATTATCACAACATCCTTCTTAGTCTTCGAATTGTTATGCCATTGCTTTTTCGTGTGGAATATGTTCATGTAATTTCTGTCTCACAGACAATAAGCCAGTAGGAAAATACATTTTCTCATTTTGTTTTTCCTAACACATTTTTTAGGGAGTTTAAGAGTAAAATAAGCCAATGAAAATGGAAAAAGTACCACATGGAAAAGGCAAGCAACTATAGCCTACAATGGGATGGACAAAAACTTGTGTCTTAATTAATTCAAAAGTTTTAACTGTTTTAATATTTAATGTAAAGTTTGCAAATATATCAGTAATCATACTTTCTTAACTTAGTCGGATATGAAAAACATTAAGCCAGACTAAACAGGGCTGTTTGTTAATCAACGTTATGTTTTGCTAACTGTAGACACTTTAAAGAGTTTCTTAGTACAATGAAAAGAAAGAGTAAGCCATATACATTTTGTTTTGAATGTTTTTGCAAATAAGTTTTCTCCTCTTCCTGCTATGGTTTGTCTGTGTGCGGGTTCCCGAGTTGAAAGATCAGTCTCCAATACAACAGTGTGCGTTTCTAAGCGATAGCGTGCAGTGCAAACTGAGAAACTGAGAGATGCCTATCTTGTGGATTGGTGAGGTCCTGCAATAGACTGGATTTACTCCCACAAGACAGCCTGCCCTCTCCCTGGTCTCTTGCTTTCACTCCAGCTTTGTGTTTTGTCTGTGTTGTACATGGGAAGCCTTCATCAGATATCAGCACTGTGCTCTTTATCTTTCCCATACATCAGAATCCTGAGCCAATTAAACTTATTTTTTAAATCACCTATTCTCATGTGTTTTGTTACAGTAACATGAAACAGACTAAGCCTGTTTTTCCTACATTATGCTAGTCATCTGTAATGTAATTCCTGTCGCTTCCAGGCTTGGAAAGATGTAATGCTTTTCTAGAAATGTCTGGTGTATGTTTTCTACCATATGAGGCACATATTTTGGGGAATATTTAAGAATTTATGGAAACAAAATTTAATTAAATTATTAGAAAAGTCACTAATGTGAAGTAATTCAATGAAGAGACAATAGCTATCAGATAAAATGTCTATGTACAACTAGAGATCTACAGTTTTTAACACTATGTATTGGGCAAAACTTCTGTGTTCTATCAAAGTTAGGCTGGGATCTTACATCTTTTATATATAAATTTCTGAGAAATATAGAATCCTAAATTTGAAACGTATTAATCAGAATGGGCAATTATGATGAAGATGAGAATTTCCTCTAAACATTTATACTTTCATATTTATGCAAATATTTATTCAACTTGTCTGAAGATTATTGAAAATCATATATTATTAAGATAATGCAGTGAGCATAGCTCCCATTTCCCATAGTAAGGTTATCAAGAAATTCAATACAAATGTTTGTGACCTGGAAAATTTTCATAATAGTTCTTATGTTATATGAGGATATTGACCCCAAGAAAGTTCTATTGTACTTTAATTTGCAATTGATATTATAGTCCCTATATTGATTAATAAATTAATATGCATTCCCATCTTGAAAATTCTCTGTATTAATTAACATATTCCTAAAATTTGAGGATTATTCTTTTATGTTTAATTATTAAAGACTTTCTTTAAATGGGTTTAGCTGCTCAGAAAAAGTCAAGGCAGAAGGAATAAAAATCAAATACAAATTTTAAAAGCCAAATAAAGGAATTAAAGCTTTAAATATTTTTAAAACAAGAATTAGACTATCATATTATGTAAGAGTGTGGCAAATATTACAAATGCTTTGATTTTATTTTGCATAAAAAAGAAAAAATTCTTATAGCTACAAAAGGATAAAATTAATTCCATGATAACTCAAAAGGACCAATGTTTTACTACCATCTAACTTCATGTTTCATAAAAAAATAGATAACAGAAAGACAGTTAACATATATATCTAATAAATCTGGAAATGTCAAAAGAGTACTAGCTTTCTTAAAATAATAAAAACTAACTTTTTCTACTAATTTCCAGGAAAAAGAAGAATTGAAACCACAGTGAAAGCCAAGTATTAGAATATCTACTGCCTCTTTGAATAAAATCAGATGATATTTCCTGAATCCAGTGTCAATCAAATAATATATTTTTCTTAGCTAATTGGATTCAAAGGAAGTATCTTTGGTCTGATGAAGCTAATGCTAAAATCTGTCATTTAAATTATAACACATAGCTTTCATCAATTTTCTAACTTGAAGAGAAATTAAATTTACCTGGAAAAATAATAAAATTTATATCCTTTATCTAATTTTAAACATTTAAAGTTTAATATATTATTTCTATTCTTGATGTTTATGTGAAACTCTGCTTCAAAGACTTACAGAGTTTTCATTAACAATATTGACAACATTATTATATGGTGGTTTTGAAAAGATATAGTTTTGCTTTTCTTAAAGATCATACTCTTCCTTTACTAGCTACCATTTTAATGATTAGTAATTAAGAAGAATATGAAATGATATTTTAAAAGTTTCAGTTATCAAAGTGACTTGATTTTTAATTCTAGTTTGTCATAGTAAAGTTAAAGTTTTTTTCCACCTGTTTCTTCTACCAATGAATCACTAAACATAAATGAATATAACAAGGTACTTCTTTAATATTTTCTCCAACAACAGTATAGCTTCACTCTGTTTAACTTAGTAGCAAATAAAAGGATAATTTTTATCTCTAAGTACAAGTTCACATCAAAATTGATTCTTTATTTCACAATTTTGAGTCAGAAACTAGTGCCAAATTTACATGATGAAAAGTTTGAGAATGCAAGTATTAATCAATGAAACAAATTTCTATCACAAAAAAGCATATTTAGAATTTTTAAGTGAGCTTTATAATAATTCCTGACCTTAGGATATCTACAAATATAATTTATGGAGTAGATTCTGGAATACAGAAAGTAAACTTAAACATGAGTTGAAAATTTCATAATGCTATCAAATTATAAATTTTAGAAAGTGAAGTACATTATTGCAATTATCTTCACAAAACACATAGCAGTATTTTCTCAAGCTCTATCCCCTCAAGATTTGTCTAGTTTAGTTTTAAATAGCTAAAGCATCGAGGTTTTCTCAACACATCCTTGGGGATACTATTCTGCAGCCTAATTTTACCCACTGTCAGGGATTTTGTGCAAATCTTCACAACATTTTTATTTGTTACAGCCAAGAGCTGCCCACAGATGACTTGATTTTGAAGTGTCTTGATAATCTGATGATTGAAAACTCATGCTGCATTTCACATTATCTTTGCAGTTATTTTCATTCTGAATACTGTATAGTTGTTCCTATGATTCATCTCACATTATAATGCTACAGTTTTTAAACAGAGTTACTGCCAATTGTCTCATGAGGACTAAAAATGGAAGGTGTAGAAGTTAATGACAACCAAGCAAGAAAGATTAATTAAAAAGAAAAACTTGCAACTTCAGATGTTATTCAAAGATGGTGTTTTATTGTTTCTGTGAAGTGCCTACTAGTTGTAATCATAACAGATTTAAGAACATTTATCAAATGATTTTAGGAAGTCGTCAGCATATACCAGAGAACAAATGCATATCTACAGGTGCTTTATGGAGTGCACGTACAGGCCCACACATAAATATGACATACTTCCAAAAATGATACACACTACAGGGAAAGGAAAAACTTGTATAATATTTTAACACTAAATTTATTGATTTAGACCTCATGAGATTAATACAAGTTATCTTTGACCTCTACAAGAGAAGCTCAAAGTCATGTTCACTGACTTCCAGAATTTTATTGTTTGGTGAGTTGTTGCTTGGGTAACTTCAGTTGTTGAAATTGTTAGATAAGTATTTTCAATTGCTTTTCTATAGGCCAGTAGTGTAGTGGGTTTTCTGCAATATATGACACACTCTAGGGTCTCCCATATGAGGGCAACATCGTCTGTTGAAAAGTACTACTACTGTTTTTCTTTTCCTGAAGTGTATATGTATTTTCTGGCTCTCTGTGTCTGTGTCTGTGTCTGTGTCTGTCTGTCTCTCTCTGTGTGTGTGTCTCTCTCTGCAATCTACACATATAAGCCAGGCAGTTATATTTATATATCTAGATATCTATCTACTTCTTATTTCTGCCAAATTAAAAAAGATCATGGTATTGCAATCTATTACGAGAGAATCAACTGAAGTTTTAATTTGGAACCATCACCACATAAAATGACAATAAAATCACAAAAAGAAAATCCCTCAGGCAGGATGTTAAGTGTGTGAAATAAGTAGAGACCCAGGGAATGTCTGTAAGTCAGCTAGTACTTCAAAGAGTGGAAAACAAGAAAGAACCATAAAGATATCAAATGATACCATGAAGTATGAAGCAGCATGAGATATGATAAGTGGCAAATCAAAATTTTTCTAATGCTAGAAAGTTTGCAGAATCCAAGTGAGCATGTCTCTGCTGGAAACTGCTTGAGCTGTATGATGCAACATGATGTCACATGGTTGTCTATGTGACTCACTTTCACTTTTCACTTTCTTTCATTGCTGTGGTACAGTTCCCCAAATTACAAGAGAAAGATTTATTTAGCTCACAGTTTGAAGTTTCACCCCATAATCAGCTGGATACAAGGCAGGGTGAGTCAGCAGAGGCATTCCAGAGGAGAAGCAGTTCAGGAAGCGGAAGACATCAAAAGCAAGCAAAGAAAGAAAGAATTAGTATCATTTTCTCTCATATCTCATTTATTCCCTCATTAGGTTGTATAAGGATCCTCGATTTGAAAAAATGCAAGGGAAGAATAAAAGGTAGTGGGAGAACAAAAGATTGACATATGTAGTTAAAACTGAAAGAAACATTAGCCGGGCGTGGTGGTGCACGCCTTTAATCCCAGCACTCGGGAGGCTGAGGTAGGCGGAGCGTTGTGAGTTCGAGGCCGGCTTGGGCTACAACGCAAGCGCAAGGCCGGCCTGAGCTACATAGTGCGACCCTGCCTCAAAAAACCAGGGCCGGGAGTTTGGCTCAGTGCCTTAAGCGCCTGCTCTGGCAGGCGCGAGGTTGTGAGTTCAATCCCCGGTGCCGCAAAAAAA